>JAEIIL010020981.1:0-67363 GCA_018905715.1 Drosophila lini
AAATAAGTATGAAATAAATAGAATCTATGTAATATATTTAAAGAAAACATAGTTCCCTTAAGTAAAAACATATTTTCTGTTGCCTACTTTCAGGCGTCCGCTTTAAATTATTGCCAAAGGAAACAAGAAAGCTATTTCCGGGAAGACGTAATTTGCATATCCTTGCAGTTCGCAATTGGATCAGGAATGTAATTTTAAATTGTTCATAACTAAGCTAAAAATGTTTTAATTTCCATTCGGAAAGCGTTTCTGTGTTAGTTTTTAAGAGGTTAACAAATCTCTATACTAAATTAAACTTTTTAAAAAATTAAAATTTTTTCCAATTTCTAAAATTTTAATGATGTAACCCCTTATAATATTTTGAAAAAATTAAAAAAAAAAATTTTTTAGTAACCTTGCCAGATCGATTCCCTTGTTGATGCTGATCAAGAATATATATGATTTATAAGGTCGGAAATGATTATTTCGCTGAGTTTTAAGCCTTTGACTAAAATTATACCCCTTGAAGGCTGTAAAAAAGAACCTCAATATATTTAAGTTTTCATAATTTTTATTAATGCATACAATTTATCTTTGCTTTGATAATTATGTAGAAAATGCTTACACCTATGCGGCCGATACATAGAATAATTAACCTACTAGCTAGTTGAAAATCACAAATGAACATACAATATTTATACATTATAGTGTGGGTGTGGTAATTAAGCACATTGTTTTAAACTAATACACATTACGGACTGCGAACTGCAGACTGCGGACTGGACTGGCGGATCTCTGGGATCAGAACTCTCGCGATCGGCTCTCAACTTTGAGTTGACAGCTGGGAGAATCGAAGCGCCAGGATCGGATCGGCCAGGCTTTAGCAATCGCTTTGGACTAGCGCATCGCCGAGGGCCTCCAACTGCTCCTCGCTGCCCTTGATCCTCTCGGCCAGGTCGCGTGCATCGGCAATCAGCTTGGCCTTCATGTTGATGAAGTAGTCGTAGTCGGCGCAGAGGTCCGCACTGAGGTTCTTGCCCAGCAGTCCGGCGATGCTGGTGCCGCGCCGGTCGATGTCTGCCTTGAGGCGCTGCGCCTCCTCCAGCTGCTCGTACAGTAGATCCCGTTTCGATTCCAGCGCGCCCTGTTAAATTAATTATATTTATTTATTAATAAATCAAGCTACGTTAAGAAATAAATTAAGAACCCACCTTTACATGCTGGCGCGTTTCCAGGCTGCTTTCCGTTTGGGCCAGGCGCTCGGAGAGCGACAGCAGCAGGCTGGTGATGTGACCCACGTCGTCGACGTAGGTGCGGAACTTGGACGCCTCACTGGGCCGCACCTTTTCCGCCAGCCTGGCGAAGAGGTCCTGGCCCAGTTTATCGTTGGCCGAGCTCTCCTCGCCGATGGTCTGCTGTTCGCGCTTCAGGGAGCCAATTTTTTGGTTCAAATGCTTAATGAGCTCGTCCTGGAAAGGATTAAAAGGAATACGATTTAGTTTATTTATTTAAATTTAAATTAGATTTAAATCAACTACTCACCAGCTTCTGTTTAATTAAATTCGTGGACTCGCCGCCGGGCTCTCCGAGCTGCAGCTCCACACTGACCACCTGGATCTCCGTGGTCGCCAGGACCGACTTCATCCGCATCAGCGTGGAGGTGCCCACGTCCCGCTTGGCCAGCCGGAGCGGCACGTCCGGATTGTACAGATTGCTGACATAGTGCGAGGTGGGCTTGCAGCTCTTTGGTGTAAGGATATCGGCGAGCTTGTCGCCCGGCGTCAGGAGCTTCACCAGCTCCCGGCTCATCAGCTCGTAGTCCAGCTCGATGGGTTGTCGCTGACGGGGCTGCAGAGTGGTTCGCGTCTGCTGCTCCTCGCGAGCGGCTTCGAGGTCCGTGTCCCGATCCTCCAGCTCATCGGTTTGGCAGGCCATGTCCGTTGTGCTGGGCTTCGGTTTGGGCTTGGGATTTACCATTAGCACCAGTTCGCTGCGCTGCATCAGTTGCAGCTCCTTGACTTCCGGTTCCTTTGCGGGCAGATCGGACAGATCCTCTTCCACAGGCGGTGGACTGGGCGGTGGCGGGGGCGTCAGCAGTGGTTCGTTGAGGAAACTGGCAGTGGGACTGGTTATCAAGGGGCTGCTGTAGCCGCCGAGGAGACCAGTGTCGCAGAGATGCGCCGACATCAGCTGCGACTGGAGTTGGGTGATCTTCTCGATGTTCTCCCGCAGAGACTCCTGTCGGTTCATCGTCGGCTTGGCTGGCGGCGTCATTGTGTTCGTGTTCGAGTTCAAGGTGGTGCTGATCACCTCGGCGCGGAATATGTGCGCTTCGGGCTTAGGAATCGCGTTCGTTATAGGATTGACGATACACTCTAGAGAACTGGTACTCAGACTGCAGTCCGAGTGCGAGGAGGCCGGCGAGAGGCGTGGCGGCGTGGGCGTGGGCGTCGGGTTGGGCGAGGCGGTGGGCAGCACCTCCTCCAGCGTCGTCTCGAGGTCGTGGGCGGCTTGCTTGAGATCCACATGGGACTGGGTCACCAGCGGCGACATGCTCACCGCATTCGACTGCTTCACATCGTACGACTGAGATCTGGTATATTGCTGCTGTGCGATTTGTCCTGGCTTCGTGCTCTTGCCATAACCCTGGCCCAGAACTGGCGTGGAGTAGCGCTGGCCACCGTAATACGGCGGCGTGGCACTCGTCGGGGAATTCCCAGTCAGGTTATTGTTGGAGCCGTAGCGCAGGGTCACGTTGGCGTCGCCATTCGGCGAGCCAGGCTGCAGCTTCGGCTGTTGCTGGAGCTTAACGCCCAGGGGCAGGACATCTGGTAGGTTATTGGGCAGCTTCCCAGTTACCCCCCCATAGCTGGGCTTTGTGTGGGCCACCAGGTCCTCGTTGGAGGTCAGGGTGAGCTTGTAGATGCCATGGTCCGGATCTGTGTTGTTCAGCTTCTCGAGACTCTGGCGCGGCAAATACGAGGCCTTGGAATTCGATCTGTAAGATAAAGGAAGGGGTTATTTATTAGTTACTATTTCAAGGTTGAAAATAATTTATTGGACTTAGAATTACTTCATATTTGAGGGTATTATTGCTTTAGAGTTGTTCAAGTGACATTACAATACAAGAATGTTAAGATTAAGGTTCTTTAACCGAGATCTTTATAGACTTTATAGACATTTTATAAACCCCCTTTTTGTCCTATTAAAATTCTTAACTAAATAGATATATAGTAACCCCTTCATTTGCTTAGAAATCTTACAGCTCATTAAATTTAAACGACTCGAGATTGTTAGTTATAAATCAAAGATCTGGGCTCAGCTTCCAGCTGGGATTTGCAAACCTATTTTCGTTTTTAGAACTGTCTTGCAACGCCCAACACCACTGCCATTAAATAAAATAAAGGCTGGGTGACTTGTCAGTTGGCTGGCCAAAATGCCAGCTGCCCGGGGTCAGCCGTGGGGGTCAGCGGCAGTAGCCACCACGATTTGCAGTTAAAGGCTGTAAAGCCAACTGACTGCTCCCCAAAGCCCACGGGCACGTCTCATTAATGCAAATGAGAGAGCGACCATAATCTGGACAGATGCTAATTGAGTCCTCGGCATCGGGAGAGGAGATGCTATCTGTATCCCGGAGCACCCACATATCGTCATATTGCCCTGCCATCAGATGGAAGCGAAAGCGTCGACGACCGAGGAAATTATTCTGTGCACGATGCGCGATGTGTTAAGCTGATTTCGGAGACACAGAGGGCACAAACCAGGCGGAATAAAAACGAAAGTGAAATGTTTACAGTGCAATTATAAAGAGTTTTATGTTTCAGTTTCGGTTTCGGCTTGAGAAAAGCGAAAAATTCAGAGACGGGGGCCCCATTTTAGTGTGCAAAGCGTATGACGGCCACGTCCGCTTCCCGTCCCTTGTCAACTTTCAAAAGTGCTAAACTAATTTGTTATGTTTTTGTGTACATATCATCGCTCTCGGTTTTATTGTAAAAGGCTTTTGTTTTGGGGATTTTCGGTTCGGCTTGGCCACCCCCAGGTTGGCAAAATCTTTATTGTTTCTGCACACATTACATATATAGCCCACATGCGCTATATATATAGAGATAGAGTGTTTTGCATCTGAAGAAAGCCGTCGAAGAAATGTTGTCGCATTTGCATAAATTAAGAGCGGTGTGGGGAGTGGGATAGACATTTGGGACTGGCTTACATCACACGGCTAGACAAAACAGCTGTTGGCTGGAGCTGTAGCTGTAGCTGTAGCTCTATCTGTATCTGTATCTGTAACCAGCAGTTGCAGATGTATCTCGTGGCTAGTTAGCATTTGCATAAGCCAGTCTTTTGTGTCTAGGCTGATGCTCCATCGCTTCTTCCCCACTTTCTTCGCCGCCAAAGAGAGCTGCAGATGCCGCTCTTTCGCCTTTCCTAATCACTTCCGTTCGCTGCTAGTTGAGTAAGTCTTCTCTGTTGCCAATTTGGCCAAGACAAAAGGCCTGAAAACGGTTGCATTAGCATGGATTTGCATATCAGTACGATGACATCACAAGATTTAATTAAGAGCACATCTCCGCTTAAGCCAAGAACATACAGATTGCATCTAGAGACCCACCATATCTCTTGATTGTCAACTTGTAATCTAGGGACCACAACATAGATAAGACCTTGAACAGCGGACCCTTGTAGTCTGTCCAGAATTCCTCTCCGACCTTATCTGACATAAGCTCATTATAAATACCCACTCGTACACTCCCTCAATGTAACAGCTTTATTATGATTCACAGTTGAAAAATACCTCTTTTTTTTGCCCGCTAATATTGTATAATTCCCAATAATACGCGGCGGGGCCCCAAAGACAATGACACAAAATAAAAACGGACAGAGCCGAAAGAAAGGGTCAAAAGAAATGCCCGGACACTGGGCTAAATACATTTCCATACAATTAACGCATATTTTATTTGTATATTTGTATATTTGCCTATCTTTTTCCCCCTATTTGGCATTATTAAGCCGAGCGCGGGGCGTTCCATTTGGTTATGTGATGCAAATTATGAATAGCAGCAGTCACAGAAAAAAATTGATAAATTGCTTTGCCTTGCGTAACTCCGATATTGCTACGAAAATAAACCGTTGGATATATATAGAAAGACTGAAAATCGGTGATTATCTTCAGGCGGGTGGAAAGCCCTACTTCAGCTGTAGAATTTCTATGGCGCCCCCAGGTGGGCAGAGACCATCATTTCGGGTTCACTGCCACCGCATTGGGGTGTAACTGCTGCTGGCCGCTGGGGGAGCAGGTTGCTGTGGCAGCTCCTTGGTCACTGGCCCCTGCGTTTCGCATTGCGTAGCAGCAGCAACTTGCAACTGCAACATCTATTGCAGCAGCACCGGCAGCAGCAACTTTAACTGCTGGCGCCGTCGTTGCACTATAATTTTTGATCAGCAATATAACGAGCTGTTTGCTGGCCGACTAGTTTTCGTTGATAGTAAAAGTATTTTATTTAAATATGCCGACAACGACAGCAACAACGATGGCGCGCTGGCTCTGGCGACGCATGGAAATCACGTTTTTAACATCTCGTCTTAACATTGGGCCGAAAAAAAAGGCGAACAAATGTTCAGTTGCTGCTGCTGCTGCTGCTGCTGTTGCTGATGTTGCTGTTGCTGCTGCTGTGCTTGTTGTTGAAAACATAAACATCTCACAAGCTCAGCCGAAACCGAAACCTGAAAACGAGTTTGTCGGCACCGCATCGCATCGCACACATTTTCACTTGCCGCAAAATGACGTCAAGTCAACATACAAAATAAAAATAAAACAAAATAAAGTAAAACAAAAACAGAAACAGCACAGCAACAACAACAACAGCAGCAGATGGCCGTCGGCGCAGTTAGCTTTCTTTGCGGGGGTCTTGGGAAAATCAAGGAGGGCAAGAAGAAAGGCTTTCCAGAGAGGTCACAGCCAGAACAAATCGCTCTTGAGAGACTCTTTTTTTCCCTGGTATTTAGGCAGAGACAGTCCGTCAAGCTAGGCCATAAATTTCTCTCGGAAAACGCCAAGAAAAACACCAGCAGCTGCAGCAGCAACATCATTATCAGCAACAGTAAACACTACAAAAAAAAAATAGAAAAGAAAAGTTCTCTCTATCTGTTCATGAAATATGTTAGCTAAGTGGCCATTTGCGCTTGAGATTTTCATCTGGAGGCTGTGCAGGCAATTACTTCTAACCTTCTGCCGCAGAATCTCACAATTTTTCCCCCCTTCGCCGAGCCGCAACCCAAATCCGATTCGAAAACTTTTCCTCTCTAACAATTTGTGCCTGTTCATCTGCCTCGTGATCGGTCTTCAATTGTCTGGTTTTCTGATGTCTGATTTCTGTTTGCCGCTTTCTGGTTTTCTTTTCTAATGGTGCAGCAGCAGCTACTGCGGCTGCTACTGCCTTGCTGCTAGTTGCTACTGTGTTGCCTGCCTGATTGCCGCCTGCCAGCCGCTCGGCAATAATTATGATCCATTAATTCTGGCAGCAGCACCAGCAGCAGCAACAATGGTTGCTTGTGCAATATTTTTAATGTAAAATCGATTTAATGGCGCTTTTCGCCTCAAGGCATCTAGCGAGCACCAAAAATAGATAGCTTGGGAAATGCAGCAGCAGCACAGCAGCAACATCTTGGCCCAGCCCCCCATTGAAAGTGTCGAAAGTGGTCGGCCTGTCCCATTGAATCGCGGATGAAGCGGGGTAATTAACTTGTGGGCTAAACGGCCCCAGCTCATCATAATTACAGCTAAAAAGATGCCAGCAACCAGGGGGCAGAACACGGCAGCAACATAAGTTGCAACTTGCAACTGGCAACCAGCAGCAGCAGCAGGAAAAATATAAAAAAAGAGCAGACAAAAAAACATGTGTGCGCACTGGACTACGACAGCAAACAAGCTTGTAAATAATTCCAGGCCCCGCCTCCGCCGCACTTTAAATAGTAACTTTTGATATTCGCCAAGTTGCGTTTGCATAAAACAAATTATTCAGCCAAGTGCGGGCCTTTTGTCTGCCTCTTGTTGATAGGGGATCGCAGAGGAAGTGGCAGATTGAAGGGGCCAACACGGGGAGAAAAGATAGGAATATATATTTGAATAAAAGAAATATTAATAAAATAAATAGTAAATATTTAAAGCTGACTAATAAAATCATATTTGGAATGTAATACTATTTTATGGAAGATAATTTATCATAGAAAATCTAAAATTTACTTTTTGGCCTAAATAAAACTCCTCTTAATTTTTGTTACTATTTTCTCGCTGTGTAAAATGGGCTTCGGGGGGACTCCACTGCTAATATCCGCGACACATCTGCCAATGACATTTTCACTCTCAGCCCACTTGGCATATAAATTGTACACACGGCGAATTGTACCCTCGGGCGCATGCGCAACACGTCCGCCATGGCCGGATCAGTCGGCGGATGGTGGCTACGGCGGAGTCTTTAGCGGAGCAGCCGCAGGGGCAACGGTGATCGCTACAAGACTTTGAGCCATTTGCGTTTTTTGTTGTATTTTTTTTTTTTCTTTCCTGGGTTTTGCTATGTTTTCTGTAGTTTTAGATATTACACAAAAGCCGCTGTTTGGCGTCCGCCGATGTCGAATGCCAAAGTGTTGCGGCCATTGAAGGAACTGCCCTGAATACGGATTTCTCATTGTTTTTAGCCAACTAATTTCAGGTGGAGACTGAGGCCGAGAGAGCGCGAGATAATGGTCGAAAGAGTGAAGACACATTTACTTGTTGTTAGCCAAGATCCGGCGGGAGAAATGAAATGGCCAGAAAAGCAAAAGCAAAAGCCAAAGAAAAGAAAAGAAACGAGACGTAAGGAAAAGAAAAGCGAAGCATGCCAAGCGGCTCTTAATTTCTTAATAACAGAAAATTTCTCAACAAAACTGCCAACA
This sequence comes from Drosophila lini, assembly GCA_018905715.1. NCBI lineage: Eukaryota > Metazoa > Arthropoda > Insecta > Diptera > Drosophilidae > Drosophila > Drosophila lini. The sequence continues at coordinate 7,909 of JAEIIL010020981.1, forward strand.
GAAAAAGGGAGAGAGTAAAGTGGAATTCTGAATGTTTTGGGCGAAAAAAAAGGCGAGAACTTCCGCTGTTACACCATTAAACCTAGTGGATTGTTGTCATGATGAACCTTCATTAGCTGCCAAGTGAGGAGCTCTATGAAGAGGCATTTTTAAAACAGAAATAAAAATATTAAAATAAGTATGACTAGTGCTACAATTACAAGTGTAAGCTTGCTGAGCTAGTTTAATAAATTAATAAAATTAAAATTAAATTGATGATCTGCAATGAGGTCACCTGTGCAGAGATTTTCCAACCTTTTATTCAACGAATCCAATGCATTATTAATATAATTAATTACAGCTTAGACCGCAGGCTGGAATTGAATATATTTTAGCAATTTAAATAATTTAAAGATAGCTGAAGTGCAACTATCTGGGGATCTTGCAGTGAGATCACCAACTACAAATATACAAAACGTGACAGATACAGATACTCGTACTCGAACTCAAACTCGTACTTTCAAGTACGATTTTTTTTTTGTGTTTTTTATTTTCGGAACGAAAGTGAGAGATTGATGAATGGTCTTGCGTTTATGTTTCGAACCATTTAATTGCCACAAGAGCGAATGTGACCTTTAGCATATATACATACAACATATATATCCAATAATGATCTCTGTTCGGCGAGAATAAACAATGATCATCGTTGTCGTAAGGCAGAACAAAGGGAGCCCCGGCTCCGACTTTGGATCAGATCAAGGTTGAGCCAAAGAAATCGAACCAACTCCGCGTAATTAATGCTCGCCACTAAAAATCGCACCGATTCGATACTGAATTTGCATCAATCAGCAATTATTTATGCAAATTCCCCTCTGAGAGCTAAAAGTTCAGATATTCTCACGCTGCTGCGGCGCCGTTTCGGTATCGGATTGATCGATTTCTGATGGCAATATATAGATATCTGTTCTTAAGAACTGCCCCTGTTTTCGGTGTCACGCGCCTGTCAGGCCAAGCCAAAAATGTAAGCCACCAAATAATCAAGTTAACAGAAGGAGAGGAGCTGGGTTCTAGCTCCAGCAAGGTTATGTTTTTAGAACGCCACACTCTGACTGAATGAGTGCAGAAAAACAATGACTCGAAGTTGGAGTTGAGGAATTTAAGCATATTGTCACAAGGTCACTCCTATGAGACTGCAAAAATAATATTTAAATAAAAGAAAAGATGCAAAGAAACCCCAGCAATGCCAACTCATCCGCAAGCCCTTTGTCTGATCTTTGCCAAAAGTGTTCTTTCTGTGATCATTGTTATTTGGCTATTTTCGGGTCGCCCATTTGCGTCGCAAAGCTGAGAGGATCTGTGGAGCGGAACACCCAATTCAATTTCCATTCCAATTTGAAGTCCAAACCCAGAGATCAGGCCAGACCCAACCCACGCCCACCGCTTGCCGGGTTCGGATTATTTACAAAACCTTGGACGTGGCGATCTCGAGCGTTGCCCCATGGACTGACTTGACTGTGTGGCTTGGATCTGTGACTCGGTCGGTCGGTCGGTCTGTCGCTGGATGAGTGGCACTCCTAGGTTTGCTGGGGGATAAGACAAAGCGAAATAAAATAAAATACAGAAAAATATACGCGCACAGAGAAATACATCCGCGTATTGTTCGAGGTATTGCTGCAGTTAGGCGCTTTTCATAATTAACGGTTTATTGATAAAACATCATCCACCGCCTCATCGCGATGGTCTTCCCCTAATGGTGATGATGATGATCATGATGTAGCCCCAACGATGATCGTCGCTAAGCGGGTCTCGTGTGGCTTTCAGGGGGGCGTTTTTTGTTGTTATTTTGACTTGCTATCGTCATCAACATAAACATAATTCTTCGGTGCACATAGAGAAAATGGGGTGACTTAAGGTGTTTTTTTGATAAATTAAATTTTGTAATTTGTGGAATTTAGATTTAGAGTGAAAATGGAGCTTATTAATGGTCATAAAATATTATAGATCTTGTAAATTATATTAAAAAGAAGATGCAATATCTTTGGGATCCAAATTTTGTATCTTCTTGAAGTCTCTCTAGAACCTATTATAATCCTAGTTTTTCTAGATTTTAAAGATGCTTTCCTTAGTTATATAATTGCAGATGAACATAAAACTCAATAGCTTTATTTGTTAGCTCTTTCCAAACCCCTTAACTTAATTTAACCATTAATTACCAACGATTTTCTCGCGGTGTGTGAATCTTTTGGCAAAAACCAAAGCGTGAAATTGACATTCGCCCTGCCCCAGCCCCTGCCCCCTGCCCCTTGCCCTGCTGTGCAATGTTCAACGAACTCTGCATAATAATAATAATCGAAATAAACAGCGGGCCACTTGTTGCCACATTGCAACGGCAACGGCAACGGCCACATTGCAGCTTTTGGATGCCGCAGGACAGGAAGCATCCCCCGTTGCTGGCATCTCTTTTCTTTTATAATTTTGTTTTCTTTCTTTTTTGGGCCGGGCCCCAAAATTGGCCAAGAGGAAAACAGAAAAACAAAACTAAAAATACTGAAAAACTCAAAAAACTGAAAACACATTTGGCATTCATTTCGTTTGCGTGCAACTACAACTCCGGTCTGTGAATGCCAAGAGCAAATGAAAAACGCAATTATATGGCGAAAAGGCAAAAATAACGAAAAACGAGATCAAGATTTGATGGCGGCGGCGGCGGCGGCAGCATGGATTGCGTTTTCAAGGTTGTTATGCGGATTGCATTGCCCAAGTTGGCGCTGCAATTAAAACTCATATATGGCGGGCACAATATGGGAGGAAGCGAACGAATATGTATTCGAATCTCTTCACGCATTCCACCACCTCTGATGTCAGAGTTTTTCCCCATTTGAGACATTTGCCGATTTTCAGCATAATAGCTTTTCAGTCTAGACACCGAAAAATCTGTTGAATTTTGTACCGAAAGTTGAGCCATTGAAACCAGTGGGCCATTGTCGGTTTGGGGAGTTCAGGAACCTGGTCGATGGGCAAGATCACTTATTGTTTTGAGATATTTCGCAAATTAATCTCGTTTGGGGCACGAACAAATTGCCACGCAAAAAATAAATCAACCGAAAATAAAAGCGCGACAATGCGATCCATTGAACAAAACAAAACTGAAGGCGAAAAAATTAACATGCGGCGTGAGAGAGTGGAAAACGGGAGAGAAAATGACATAAAGTGATATGTGCCATCATCAAATTGAAAATAAACGCGAAATAAACTTACGAAAATATGGTGAATTTAAAGGGGACTTTTTAATGCCCTTTCAGGGGTAATTAGGTGTCGATAAGTAAAGTTAAGTGGGGTCATAATATCACAATACTATCTATACTTAAAAAATAATAAATGCACTTTGATGTCACATCATAGATCTATTTAATACCCTTTAACCTCCCATAAAAGTCCAGCTAGAAACAGAGGATCATTATGTCATAAAAATCAACTGTTTAGCAACTCCTTTTAAGGTTTTAACCATTTTTGGTTTAATACACTTTGGCTTGTTTATATTTCATGTCTTCTTTTTGGGTCTATATCTCATTTATCTTGCATAACTTGTGTGCTTGATCAATGACCACCTCTCCAATTTGATTTATTACAGACACCCTTTATAGGCAGGGTATATTTTGCTATCTGATTGATAACACAAACTCATTTATTGTCATTAGCCATGAGTCAGTAGGACTCAATTCCCCCGGCATAGAGAACCTGCTGCGTTGAACACATTCTAGAACGCATTTTCATTGAGAACTGGGAAAACGAGAGCGACTTTTCCGAGGCAACTAAAAATAAATGGCATAATTCAGCTAAACAATTTATTTGGCAACGATGACAACGTTTGGTATGGCATGGGAAGAGATATGGGATGAGTTGCTGTGGATGTGGATGTGGATGAATATGGGGAACATGTGGCAAAGTTGACATCGGCGCCGTTCCATTTACACAGATTTCCCGAACAGAGAGACACAGGAGATGCTGGGAGAGCTGCAGCTGATTAGCCAACAAATTAGATGGCAGTCTGACATATTGGCTCTTATTTAATGTGGCTTCTGTCGCAGCTAGAGATGCTCTGATTTATGCACTGCGGCTGACCCAAAATGTTTCAACTACAAGGGAATATATATATAGTTATATGATGCTTAAATGGCTGAGGAAGTCAGATTGACTTCCTTATATATAAAGAATTCTCGGGGAGAATACAAGCAAGTGTTCAAGTTTTACAGGAAGAAGTTTCAGAAAGAAATAATGTTAGATCATTTGTATATCATTAACAATTTCTATAAAGTTACAAGCTACAAGGGGTTATAGATTCTTCACTTTAATATTTATTCTAATATCTACCCACATACCAAATTTAAAAGCAATCGGTTCAGTATTTCCATCAGAGCACGGCAGTTACTAAAAACTAGACAATACTTCCTTAGACCTCCAACTACAGGGTACTTCTAGTCTCCCAGACCTCATCTTCAGCATTCTTACTCGATTTTCTTCTTATTTCTGATGCGGTGAGTGCAAAGAATTGAAATTTGTACGCTTGGGTTTGCATTTCATTTGGTTAAATTGCAAATTGGTTTGCCGGGGAGCCGAGGGATTTGGAAGCTTGGAAGCTGCTTGCAAGTTCGCCGAGTTGATTGAAAATTGTTTACCTTCCTTTCAGAGTCAGACCCCCCACCCCCCAAACCCCTCCCCATTCTTCTGCTTTGGTTTTCCCTGAAGAACGTGACGGCGAAGGCCGCAAAAAGGCCGCCGAGAGTCTCAGGATCAGCGGATCGATGCATATTTGTGGTCTTTGTTTTCTTTTGTGGCTGGCTGGCTGAATTCGTCATGTGATCGGGAGAACACAAGACAGGGCTTAGTTAACGCTTTTGCAGGGATAGGAGGCGGAGGGAGGAGGGTGGAGGGTGGAGCCAATGCAATGACAGACTCTCTGTTGGCCTTGAGGCGGCGGCAAAAAATGGCAAAATGGCCACGTACGAAAGCAAAATCCCCAGCTTGCACGCATAATAATGACCCTGGCTTATGGCCCCGCCAATTTTCTGAGGCAGTCGAGGGAGAGTAGGGAATATATATATATAGCCCTGCCTGATTGCATTTCATTTGCCTTTTATGTGTGATTTGCATTTGTGGGAATCAATCACGAAGTTGGCCAGCGCCTCAGACTATTGTCTAGACTCTTGCCGGATTTACGACTTATTAAGCCGCACTCGACGAAAAACAAAATCTTAAAAATCTAAACAAATGTTATCTAAATTAAGATTCTTTGTTGGGCAGTAAAAAATATTATTCTTACTGATTTGTAGCTTTTTAGAGTTGTTTATTTCTATATGAAGACCTAAAAAGAACCATTTGTAATAAACTTTATAACTTGGCACTGTAATAAAGTGATTTATTAATTAGACATTTGGGTTTTACCCAAAATATACACTTTTAGAAATTTTAATACCTCTTACTTTACTAGAGCCTCGAACCTCCTATCAAACTGATAAGATTTCAACTAATTTATCAATTTAATAAAGCAAAAATAGATTATTAAAATTATACCTAAAGTAAAGGTTAAAATACGATAAAGTCTGATTATTATTATCACTTATTTCTCTCTCTGCTGGCAATGCAATGCCAAGTGCTGGTACATGTGATCATCTGCGTTATAAAACATGCAACCAGTGATGATTGAGCACAAGGCAGACTGCGATGTATCGACGACTGGTTGACAATCAGTCAACGAACAGCTGACCATGGCCAGCTATCGGGCCAATAGTCATAGGATTAAATATAGAAATAGCTATGGTTGCATCTTGCATTTCAATTGTGGCCCAGAGAAATATATATATATGTATCTATGTTTTTGTGTATTTTGGCTTTCACGCAATTTGCTGCTCGACTGATCGAGATACCAATCGTGCTGGGCATTGCCAAAAAAATAAATTGAAATACTTTTAGCCGAGACGAAAGTGAAAGCATTTAATATGCATAATGCACACGCATTTCTCCCCAACTGCCCGACATTTCTATTTATCCATTTCGGGTTCATTTGAAGCCATTTTGATTTGATTTTTATGTGTACATCGCACACATCTGAAAGCATTTCCATCGAGATTCTCAGACAACCGAAATGGAGCGGTGTCAATTTGAGTTCTATCATAAAACGAAATTGCTTTTTAAGTTCTCTGTGGCCGTATGTCTGTTTCAGATCATTATGATCTGAGAGCTGTGGGTGTCGCTAATTGAATTTCAGCTCAGTTCTTCGATTTTAACGGCACTTGGGCCGCAGAACTGTCGCAAAAGTGATCTACACGTACTCGTAGACCCATTAAAATCTCTCCAACAAATTTAAATACTCCCGAGGCGAGCGAGTTCTCATTGCGCAATCAGAAATTTATGCAGATTTTTATTTCGGCATTTATTTTCAGGGGGCCTTCTTCCTGGGCGCTCTCGTCTCAGAATAATTGCAGGCACGTAACTTAGCCAGTAAGAAAGCCAAGTTCATTGACAGAGGAGACACAGTCATCGTCGACGACACGCCCGATTGCGTTGCCTTGCGGTTATCGACTTGGCCATTAGCTTTGGCAATAGCCAAGTTAACACCGATATCGTTGGGGAGAACTTCCCATGGTGGGTCCGCAACGTAAGCCAGAAATCAAAGGCGCAATAAACCAAAGCCAAGGCATTCCGTAAGGGATTTTAATGGCCAGAAACATGTCTCACTTTTTAATTACACAATTTTGATATGAAGAAAAAAAGGGGTAAAAAATAGCATAGACCAATAATTTTTATATAATATAGATATCCTATAAACAAAATTCAAACAAAAGTGCAAGTTGGAGGAGAGATCTCACTGAAACTGCCGCAGATAAAACTTAATTTGGTTTAATTTACGTTTTATCCCAACTTATTTTCATAACCCACTGAATGCCATTAAAAAGCGCCTAATTAAACCAAGTAATTCCCATAAAAATCGCTCCAAATAAACCATAGTCTTGTCAAACTATTCCCACTTCTTGCCTTTTTATTACCAACTTCAAATGCCTGAAATTGCATATTTCATGAGCGTTTCATGGCCCGAAAAACCTTCCCAGGCCGATGAGAAATTGTTGCGTTTAAGAGTACATATATATAAATATATGTAAAAAATGTTAATTGCAATACATTTGAACAACGACAAGACAAAATAGTGGCATAAAAAAAAACCAAATTAGGCAAACAATTTAAACATGCGCTTGGAGCCGGGAAACCCAGGCAAAGTGCTGCTCCGATTTTAATTTGGCTTTTTGACTGCTCTCTTTGTTTTGGTCTGCTTTTGGTATCGCTTTTTTCGTATTTCTTTTTTTTTTAGTTTAGTTTTTGCGCATGTTTTGATTTTTATCATCTGGGTGGGTTTTTGGTAGGTTGTCCAGTGCCCGTGGTTTTCATTTGTTCATGACGCGCGTGACCCACTAAAAAGGTTCGTTTTTTTGTTGCTGTTGTTTGTTCCTTTTTGTGTCAAAGCAATTTTCGTGCACGGCACAAGTCACAGAAGACAGAAAACACTGAAAATCGAAGCCCTACACACAGAGGAGTCCGTCTCGAAGATCCAATCTGGTTTCTACAGTAGCCGAAAAACCAAACTCGAGTTGAGCAGGAAGCCCCCGACTTATTTACCTTTCGGGCAGTTTGCGGCTCATAATTATTAATTTTTTTCCTTTATATACGAGTATTTACGAGTCTGGCCATCTGATATGGGCATCGTCTTCGAGAAATTTTCGTGTTATAAAGTTAATTTGTGAAATTTTCAGTTGCTTCTTAATGATTTTGCGTGGCCACGAAATCAGAAGGAAGTCGCTCGCCGCCGGAGGTTACTGGAGCGTTTAGCCGCAGTCTTTGGTATTCATTAATTTCGTGGCTAATTGAATTGGCTACGGCTGCCATAATTTCGACCACGACTCTGACCTTGTGAGGAGGTGAGATTTAAATTCATGTATTTTATATATTTATGTGGTGGAGCCGCAAGCACATCCGTTGACCTGAAATGTATGCCAAATGTTCTTAACTCCGATCTGCTGCGGTACTGGTACCCCCACCCTAAACTATATATACTGTATATATCGTATTCTATATCTGCCCCATTGTCTCTTGCCGCCACATTTGTTTGGTTTTTGACTTTTGCGGTACTTTGTCTGCCCGCTCGACTTGAACTTGTGCTTTTTTCAGTGTCTTCTGTGTCTCTTCTGGTTCGAGGGAACCCGCAACTTTATCTGCCCCTGTGCGCTATATATAATATATGGAATGGGAACCGTTGTTGTTCACTATACCCTACCCACATGTCATGGTTCTGGGCTAGAACCAAGGCTACTAGAGATCTTCTACAGGTGGAATGTTACTTAGTTTCTAATGAAATATAAGCCAGGAAGCATTGTGACTTTGTAATAAATGTAAAATCATGCTTAAGCTTAGAAAAATATCATAGTAACTTTTAAGCCAAGTAAACTTAATGAGGGTTATAAAAAAATATTAATAATAAAAGTTTAATTGCTTATAATTATTAAATAAAGTCTTTAACTGGTTTCCTAATGACTTGTTTGTATGAAGAAATATATATTTGATTACTAGTAACCATATTTTATTTTTTGCTAATTTATTTTAGCATCAGATATTTCTATAAATAAGGAACAAAGAACTCCCCGTAACTACAGCTGCTTTCTGGCTTAAAAGCTTTTACAAAGTCAATAATTATAGCCACATCTTCTCTTTGTTATCTTTGCAGAACATCAAGGCTGACAAAATCATATTCATTCTCCAACAATCTTGATGAAAAATCAACTTTCTACGCAGACAATTCATTCTTTTCCCAGCAACACTTCCGCTTTTATGGCAGGGCATTGCCAAGTCGCCTTTGTCACCCCGAGGAATTTCCCCCCATTTGCCTTTGTCACTCTCGGGGCACTCATTTAGCTTCATTTGACTTTTTGTTCTATATACAATAAATGGTAGGTAGTATCTGAATAAATATGCTCTGTATACGCCGGTGGGGCTTTCATGCAGATATGTGCTTGTACTTGATGGTTGGCTGAGCCACACTTTTTGTTTTTTTGTTTTATTTTCAGTTCAGTTTTTTAGCTTTTTAGTTCTGTTGCGATGAGTAACGACGATCGCAGCGCCCGTTCACTTTCAGATAAGTTGGGAAAGTAAGAATGTACATATGTCGGTGTATATATAGAACAGAGACAAAAAAAAAATAAATTACAATTGCAATCGGGTTTACTACGTAGGTAGCTTTTGTTTAACGCTTTTCCCCCGACACGACGCGAGCGGCTCTTTGTAGTCCAAAGTTCCCCCTGGAGTTGAGACCTGCCCACCTGTGGCGAAGTGTTCCCACTTCTGTGTTCCCAGTACTTGGTGCCCTGCTATAAAGAGAGCTTTCCACGTTCGCATATCGTGGGCGACCCAGAAGGCAGCTGAATCCATTAATACCCTGTACGCGTCCAATACGTAATCGCAGAGGCCCGACAATGAGCAATTGATTGCTGCTAGGGGGACTCATTAGGAGGGAGCCCAACATTAACCGATTTGTTCGGTTTTACGAGACCATCTAATTATCATAAATACTGAACAGAAAAGTAGAGAACAGAACGGAGTGGAGTGGCGAGGAGGCTCAAAGAACCGGATTGATTGATAGATAGACTGCCAGAGTGTTGAACTCTGCGGATTAACAGTATAATTTAGGCAAGTTTCAGCAACTTGATTAGATATGACGATTAATTGGGAGAAGAGGTGTATCCAAAATATCGGGAATTAGTTACAATTGATCGTTAGTTTGATCGGTAAGCGTTGATTAATAAACATTGAAAGTTTTTAAAAATATCGAATTAATTACTATTTCAAGAAAATATTCCGAATTGAAAGTAAAAATATAACGTTAATACTCTTAATCAAGCAATATCTATATTTATTTTAATGAATATATCGTTTTAATCGTTCAAATTCAATACATGTATGCAAAAACCGATATCACACAAATACTACTTAGTCACAATACCAAAATAAAACTATTTGAAGAGGTTAAATCTCTATAGATAATATCTAAATGCAAACAACAATTAAAAATATCTATATATCGTTATCGTTATTTATAATTAATATATATTATACACACAAATATTTCCTGCCTGCCCCTAATTCTGTTAATCGAGCTTCCGTAAAAAGCGATTTTAATTTCTCTCCCTCAATGATACGTTATTTTTCGCTGCTGCTTTGTTTTGTCTCGATGTTATTTAAATTGTCAATTTGTCAGCGTTGATTAAAAAATGGCATTTTTATACATTTTTATTAAGACTGAAATATGGCCGCGTGTACTTCATTCTTATTCCCGTTGTTGTTCCAATTGAAAGCATGTTAATTTATATACATAAATTCGTGGCTATTTGCTCAAGTGTTGGCGATCGCTTAGCCATAAAAATAATAATAGTGCGAAACGTTTCCAAAAAGAAAAACAGAAAAAAATGTGCTGCGACCTGAATTTGGAATATAGGCAAAAGGGAACTTTTGAAGAATGAAACGAAAGCCGATAAATCTAATCAATGCGGAGAACAATCAGGGGGCTGCTAATTGAAAACTCTTGACATTTGTCGCCGCCTATACTTATAATTAGCATTGAACAAATCACAGCAGATCGCTGGGGGCTTTCGTAATGGAAACCACAAACAAATCAAGGCAGAAATTCAGAGGAGAACCCAGTCCGAACGATCGATCGATCGAGCGACTTACAAGTTTTCCACGGCAAATCGATTGGCAATGAAAACAGAAAACGCGGTGCCACAATAAACATTTATTGTTTGATGTTTGCTTAGTTGAATGGGCCGTCGCAATAACAATAAACATTTAGCCCTGCGAATGGCACACACCACACACAACACACACTTTAGGATCTCCTACACACAAATCAAAGTTGGCCCGAAGGTCGGAGCAATTTCACGGATCGCGTCTAGCATTCTTGTCTCCGCTTTGATATTGTAAAAATGTTTATTGATTATTTTGCTTTTTGTTTATGCTGCAAAAGAAATTCATGCTGTCGTAGCTGAATCAACAAATTTTTACTCGCAGCCAGCGAATTCTTTCGTCGGTCGTTTATTTCGAAATTCGTGCGAAGCCTCAATAAAAAAAAGTAGCAGCGAACGAACTCGGCATTTGCTGAATATTATATTTTATTTGAGTTTATTTTTTATGCTAATGTCTTATACCCTAGGTGAAGTAGGGTGGATAAACTAGAGTCTTGATTTAGCTGATAAAAGAAGGTTGTATTTATTAAAAATATTTGTTATTTAATTTAACATTACAAAGAATGGTTTGCCAATTCGAGAAATACTACTAGGTTCTGCTATTGATTTTAAAATAGATTCTTTTCTCTCTGTAAGTACACTTTAGTAAGAAAAAATACCCTTCAATTCTCTTTAGAAAATTCCAAATAACAACTAAATAAAAGTAACTGATGTTTTTCCAAAACCTCCTTGATTTTCTGACAACTTCTTCCCCTTTTAAAAGTAAAATCGCCCACACCCTGAGTTTCCCTTTTAGTGGTGTCCTCATTTTAATGGCTCTCTCGAGGGTTGTTGGCCTCAACAGTTGCTGGGGGAGACCGACTCTGCTCCTGAGGGTGACCAGAGTCACTGCTGCTACCAATCAACCACCAGCTGTTCCTTTGGCCAAAACCGGTTCTGGCCGCTTTTGCCAAACCAAACAAAGGTCCTCATTGTTCTCATTCCACAGCAAAGGCAAACAAAAAATCGATAAGATCTTGGCACTGATAGCCGGCTTTCCATACAGAAACCGTAGCTCGCCCAGCACTTATATGGCCCGAATGTCAATAGATCTCGTTATGAATTATTATTATGGCCAATACACTGACGCGTGTCTGGCCAGCACACACAGGCAAGCGCAAAAGGTGATTCAGATGCAAGTAAATACGAGCACAGACAATTTGCCATGGCAGGTAAAATTAAAGGAAAAACGTTAAGTGGAGGCAAGGAGACCGACAGGGAGGAGGAGAAGGAAACGTGCCGCTGTTTTGCACCTGCCGCCTACGTGGCTGCCAAAGGGAATGGCGATAATAGAGAAAGAAAGAGGCTGATGGCTGAGACAAAAAAAAAGAGCAACAGCTGTGAAAAATTTATCAGCTCGGGCTAAGGTTGTTAGACCAAGTCAAAGGAGGTCCAGAGATCGACACAGAGGAAAACGAGGAATATAAAATAATGATTTTTGTCTAAGAAATAAATGAGACTCTAAACTCTTAAGTTTATTAAACTATTTTTAAAGTAAACTAAGTTATATAGAGATAATTTGGAAGAATAACTTATTGTTAGTCTTAATTTTTATATGTATCAAAAAACATCCTCTTCTATTTAACAATTAGGCAATTGTAATTTAACAACATAAAATACAGTTTTAATCACATGTTTTTCTTTTCGAAAACTACCTTCAAATCATAGATAAGAGGAGTCAAAAATTTCCCCCTGTGCATCCCAACAACTGTTGTCATTAGCGGAGACGTTAGGCATTGAGCATGCTAAATATGGTTTCACTGAAGTTAGCCGACAACGTCGCCGCAAACTAGTACAACTACAATTCACAGCCACTAGCCCAGGTAAAGCAACCTCAGATCAAAATCCCAGACAGCGAATGCAGTTAACAAACGACTTACAGAAAAGCTTATCTTGGGAAAAAATAAAATACTCCATTGGCTGACGAGCGTTCTTATTAGAAGTCGAGTTTTCATTTTCAAGCGGCCAGCCTAGTTTGGCTCTACAGAGAGAGAAAACTAAGAAGCTTAAAAATTAAAAACCATTATAATTTCAGCTGAACAAAGAGTTATATTTCTGGAAGCAAGTTTGATTTCCAGGGAAACCCCGATTGTACTTTCCTTGTTAGAGGTCTCAATCAATATTGATTTAATAATAATTTCAACACTTTCTGCACAATAAAGTATAAACCTTCTTATCTGTATACAAGTATAATTTACTAATCACTTCGATTTAAGCTTTAAAATGTTTGTAATAACAGCTGTCACACATTATTTTCGCGCTGTGCCCACAGCAGAGTTGATAGAATTTCCTGGCTGCCGCTCGCTGACTAATGGCGATCGTTAATAGCCGGCTTTATCAGCCGGGATCGCAAATACGTACAAGTTTATAAAAAACTGACCAACCAACTTGGCTGGCAATTGAGCTGTGCGAAAGTGTGTTTACCTTCTGATTCGAAACTTGCCGCCGAACACCATTTTCATGTGGTAGACGGTATCCAGTATTGTGAAATCCAATTTGGTAGCCGATGTGGTTGATGATGTACGCCAAATGACAAACAAATATATATACTATAATATATATAAACACCGAACCGAACTTTGCGTGATATCTTTTTTTTCTTCCTTTTGCCAGTTATTTGTGCAAATCGTATGCAGTTTGTTGGCCTAACATTTGAACCCGCCGAAGCTGAACTTCCTTGTTTCGGTTTTTTATTTTCTTTGTTGCATTCAGGAAACAAAATTGGCCGCGAAATGAAATTGATACACATGCAGCCGGTTGACACGAGAGTTTTGCATTTTTAATTGCCGAATTTTGCTGGGAATTTTAAACGTAAAATATATCCACACGGTCTGTTCGAACCACACAGTCTGTTCGAACTATCGAAGAGCACGAACGTGAACGTCCGAACGCGGCAGCGGTTGTTACTCGTTTGAAGTAGCTGCCATGGTGGCGGGATGATTGCCGCAAAAACACAACACAAACCGAAAACACACACAGCAACTAACCTCTACTTAAGAGAGGAAAAAACTGGTTGTAAAGAGTGGGTTTTATGGGTTTTAACTCTTAGTCGGCGGCAGGTGCTTGAGTCGGCTTAAATCTTGGGTTAAAGGTTTGTTGGCTAAACAGAGACACTCACCAGGCAGGAATTCTGCTAAATATAAATACAAAACAGATAAAAATATAATTACTCATATAGTATATAAAGTGAATTGAAGTTCTGGGTTCCCCTGGTTTATTATCTACCGTAATTTATGGCCCATTGAATTAAGCCATTTATTGGCAAGTCTTCTCAGATTGTTAACACAACTTTTATGGCTCTCAGTGAGTATATTTTGTAGACTGTCTTTGTATATATTTATGCTCTTTGAAAGAGTATTTCTTAGGGACAAAAATTTGACTTTGATTGGGTCTTAGTAAAATTGGTAAGAATATTATATTTGGATTTTTCTCTATACTTTTTAAAATTATCTCTTTGCTTTAATTTTTTTCAAGCCAAGAAGAGTCCGTTTATTTCTTCAATCTTTGCTAAATAATGAGTAATTAAATGGTTTTTTTGACATGTGTTAAATGCTTCTTAATAAAAACCCTTGGTAATTCCTCCCTCTTATTACTGTATTCACTTCTAAGTAAAAATCAGTAGGGAATAAGAGAGACCACTTATTTCTCTTATTTCTCATTTTTTCTCTTATTTTTGTGAACAACAAATATTGAAGCATACCATAGCGTTGCAAGGCACTTTAGTACCATAGCGTTGCAAGAAACCCTCAAAGCAGGCTATACTTTAGACGCAAAATGGCCTAAAATTTATAAAATTAAAATTAAATGGTCTATTTGACATGTGTTAAATGCTTATTAAAAAAACCCTTGGTAATATATCCCTCTTATTACTGTATTTATTTCTTAGTAAAAGAAAAGTAAAGAGCCAGAGAAGACATTTTGAAAATGTCTCTTATTTTTGTTACCAAAAAAACCAACAAATATTAAAGCATACTTTAGCGTTGCAAGCACTTTGGCATCTAAAGTAACCCGTGTAGCCTGCTTTGAGGCCCAAAATGGCATACAAAAGGAACCTTGTGCTGGCCATAAAAGGTATACGTTTATTCCTGTTTTCAGTATTCTTTATATCAAGATTTGCCCCAACTTAAATGAGCTTTATTATATGTATGTAGGTACTTGAACTGTCAGTACCAAGCCCCCAGAAACCATTAAATTCAATCACCTTTTGTTGCCGCATGTTCTCATCGCCAATCTGTTGCATCGTCATCGTCGCCGTCGTCGTCGTCGTCGTTGTCATTCGGAGCAAAGTTCAATCGATCATTGGGCTTTGTGATATTTAGCCGGCGATAGCTGGCAGAAATTATGGCAAACACTTTGTTAAGTTGGCTCTCGCGAAAGAGCCGCCTGGCGACGTCGCCTAATCACGGCAATTGCATCGGAAAACAGTCGCGACTTGCGGGCTGGATAAATTGAATTGTCTAGCTTGGCGTTTTCCATTTAGTTTTTGTTTTTTTTTTATGTTCGCCTGTTCCTTTTTGTTAACGCTTTGCTTGTGCCGCTGTGGCAACACGGCGAATGAGTGATTTATAGCGCGCATACGACGCGTGGTCTGTGGTCGCTCCAGCTCAATGCCGTCGCAGCCGGCCAGCAAGCAAAGCTGGCAGTTAATTTGAAAATAATACACAGCTCAGGCCGGAGTGTTGCCAAATTGTTAAGGAGAGGGAATTAATTCGGCAAAATGCCTGCACTTTGCCGCGATTTTTTGGCCGACGGCTGTGCGAGGCGATAATTAGAGGTGGCTGTCAAGACACAGAACACATGGCACACCTTTCAGGGTTTTTTCTTTTTTGGCCGTGTTGCTCTAATTGCAGTCTGCAGGTGAGTAGTATCTGTCGAGAAATGCAGGCGATGCAGGCTGCCCTTTGCTCCATTTTCCGCACGCCAAACAAAAACTTTCAAAATGCAAATTAGGCACGTTCGTCGCTCTAGCGGTGAACGGCATTTGAACCCCCGACCGACCGACCGGGCTTAAACGACACAGCGAAGCGCTCTGACAAGCCCATTTACAAGTCGCCAGCCAGCCAGCCAGCCAGCTAGGTAAATCCTAAATCCCAATCCCCCGGATCCGAGGTTGAAAACTTTGCCACAAATTGTGTCAATATTTGTCTCGTGCTGGATGCTGCTGCTGCAACAAATCGTGCCGCAAAGGTCTCCCCCGGTGTCAACCGAGCCACCAAAGAAAACAAAATCAAAGCCCCCACAAAAAAGAAGTACAGAAAAAAAACTGAAACCGAAACAGGCGAGTAAAAAACATGACAGCCCATAGAAATTATTGAACATGGACAATGCACAGTGTGCAGGAATTCAATTAAATATATCAAAGAAAGGGGGGTTATGTAAGTTATTAATAAAAGTTTAAGGGAAAGAGGAATTTATGCAATGTGGCTTGAACTTTAAACTTGGATTGGGGTGTAAGTTTTTAAGGAAATAATTCAAAAAATAAGGTGTTAATCCTTTTTAATGATATTTTACCCAACTCATTAATTTCTAATTATTTTTTAAGACAAGCTTAGGCTAAGCTTTACCACTGTACCTCTGAGTTATCTAATAAACCCAAAAAATTGGGTGCGATGCCAAACAGTGAATGCAAAAACTATGCGCTCTCGTTGCGCTAATGAACCGCCCCGGCGTTCATCTATCAATGTCAGCCACGGCCAAGAATGGACCTTTTGTCCCGTCCCGCTGGCCAGATAAATTTCGATATTCAATTTGATTGGCTTTTACCGGGCACAATCAGAACAAAGAATGGTGTGTTTGCAGCTAGCCGTCTTTTCGGGAATCTGGGGAGTGGTGCTGCTGGCGCTGTGCCGCCTGCCCACACGCCAAGGAGCCAACACATAAATCGTTATTTGGTTGACACATTTTTGTGGCTCAGGTGGTTCAATTGGGGTTTGGGTTTGGGTTTTTGGCGATTGGCAATTGGAGTCGCCCCGGCCAGTTTGTTTTTTTTTGGGGGGTTTAGTGGGTCGAAAGCGAAAGTCGAGCAGCTCAGCGAGCAGTGTATTTCATAATCCAATTAAGCATTAGGCGACAGCTGATTGACGGCTCCAGGCAACTAAGGAAGCGGCTCATTAGCCAAGAGCCAAGATCAGCGTCTCAGCGGATCGGCTACCGTGCCACGCACTCCATTCACAGCTAATTGGATTCGATAAGGTCAAGAACAATGAACCGGGGAGCGGTCTAAGCTCACTGAATACATATTCAGATTTCAAGTGGAGGCGATGCTTTTCTGGGTTAAGAACTACATTGTATGCTTCTTAATATTTAATTTAATAAACTTTAAAGCCCAGTTAATAAAATGTCCAAAGTACTCACCTTTTCTGCTGGTTACTCTCCAGATTGCTGGCAATCACATTGTCATGGGCGGCGGATCTGGCACGCGGCAGCAGAGGAGGCGGCGCCGCCGCCACGGGACTGGCCACATTTTCGAGGATGGGCTGCTGGGGCGTGTGGTGCGGACGCTTGCGCGTGGTGGGCAGATTACTGGGGCTACCAACTACTCCTCCTCCATTCGCGAGGTGCTTGTGCTGCAAAAGAAATAAGAAAAGACAGTCAGAATCCAATTACCAAACAGTAGTTGGATGCAGTCGCTCGACCCACCTGTAAGCTCGTTGGCTTCTTGGGCACCAGCGGCGGAACCTTGGCAACTGGCGGAGCCACGGCGTAGGCGGTGCGTCGAGTGGACGCCCCGGCAAAGCTGTTCCGACGATTGGGCGAGGCCGGCTGTGGGCGCGGCTGCAGCACTTCCGGAGGCGGCGGCGGCGGCAAAGGCTCGTCAAAGGTGTAACTGGTGTCCAGTTCGCTCTGTGGCGGCGGTGGCAGCTCTGGCGAGGGCACCCGGAGATTCGGATGCTTGGGCGGACGTTCGGGCGGCGGTCGGTGATGATGCTGCTGCGGATGGTGCTGCTGGTGGGCCAAGGCGGCGGCCTGCTGGAGCAGCAGCTTGTCCCGCATGGGCGCATATTCAGTGGCCGAGGAAGTGCGTCGCGTGGGCAGGGCCAAGCCACGTCCTCGAGGAGGCGGCGGCGGTGGCGGCATGCCACAGTCATTGAAGGAGTTCTTCTCCGCGCTGCTTATGTTCCTTATGCTGGGCGCCTTCACCTGCCCCTGGGCCTGATGCAGTTCTCGGAACTCCGCGTAGTCGGAGGCCGAACTGGAACGCCTCAGGATATTGGGCAGCAAGCTCCGAGAGCGTGGTGGCGGCGGCGGAGGCGTGGGTGAGTTACAGTCCCGCGAGGAGGCAATACTGCTACCCCCAGAGGGCGGCAAACCCACCATAATGGGACTCAGATTGTTGGGCAGCGACTTGCGCTCCAGCGCCTGGTAGGATTGGGAGTGTGGACGCAGCAGCTGCTGCTCCTCCTTCTGCTGCTGCTGCTGTCGCTCCACGTAGGATTGGACCGCATTCTTCTGGAGCGCCTTTAACGCTGGATTCGAGAGGCGGTGCGTCTTGCTGGGCTCCAGATAGGCAAACTTGGGCGGCTCACCCAGCTGCGTGCGTTCAAAGTCGTTGATCCTCTCGGCCACCGAGTGCCAGGTGGGCTGCACTGCGGCTCCCGCTGGCGTTATCACAGGTAGTCTGGAAATAAGGAGTCAGTTTAATAAAGGAACTCCAAACTTTAAAACTCAATCTTACTTGGCGGACTTGTGCAGCCCGGAGCTGAACTGCGGCTTGGGATGCTGCACGTACTGCGAGGTGTTGCTGTGCACCGGCTCCGTGTAGGTGCTCACCGGGAACAGGCGGTGGTTGCTGCGGTAGGAATCAGTGCTATTGGTGGGGCTGTGACTGTGACTCTCCATGTTGGGCGTGCTGCAGCTGAGGACCTCTGACTTGCCAAGAGGGAGCTGCAGCTTGCTGGGCTTTCCGGCTGGCGGTTGGGGTGCAATGGTAACCACTGCCTCGCTGCTGGAGATGGTCACCGAGATGCTGGACTTGTGCTGCTGGCCCGAGGATCTGCCCAGTTGCTGCTGCTGGTGCTGCTGCTGCTGGAGATCGCCCATGGAGTGGGATTGTCCGAGGAGGGAGCGAGGCTTCTCCGTGGGCGATTCCAAGGAACTTTGTGTGCCCAGCTTGGACGACTGGCTACTGAGGTGGTGATCCTGCTGCGGAAAGTGGTGCAGCGCCATTGAAGTATGCACCGGCGGATAGCTGGGACTGTGCCGGTGCTGGATGCGCAGGGACTGAGGCTGCTGCTGCTGCTGGTGAGCCACCGTGGCCTCCTCGGCAATCACCTTGGAGGAGCTGCTCTCTGTGGGTGAGCTTGGGGCCATCGGATCGTTGTCGTGCAGGTACAGCACGCTCTCGCTGTGGTGACGCTTGGGGGTCAGCACCCGGGAGCTGTGCACAATCAGCTGCGAGGAGGAAACTGCAACGAAGGGAAGAGAGAAGGTGGAGCACGGTTAGGGCGTGTCCTCGGCCATTCTAAAAAGGAGTTGCTTGGGGTAAAAGTGGGCCACCGTTGTTGGTGACTAGCCAAGGTCGTGGGGGAGTGGGCAGAGCCAGTTGCTAATATAAATATATATATTTTTGGGCAACCTTCTCTTATTACAGCCGCCACCCATTCACCCCAAAACTGTGACTGTGCCACTGTGACCCGAAGCCAACTCAGGTTACAGCCACAATTGCCAATTGTTCTTTTAGTTGATTTTGTTTGAAAAAATATATAAATTCCAATGTTTTCTTGGGGGTTTACTTTTTAAAAATTAAGTTAAGCATAAGAAAAAGTATATTCATGTATAAAAAGCTCATTATAATGATATATCTTTGAAAAATGGTTAAAGATATCTAGGAAGTATTTCCCTAAAATTATTACAAATATAAATTCTTCACATATTTTCCCTTCACAAATTTATATTTCTTTTAGACAAATGTGGCTGTATAATATATATACATATACCTCTAATAAACTTACCTGATTCTGCAATGGCGCTATAGCCGGTGGCATGACTCGCCTCGGATATATCGCTCATGGAGCCCAGCCATTTGAGGGTTTCCGTGGAGGAAGTGCTCTCCGAGCTATTGTTGTTGTTGTTGCCATTATTATTATTGCTATTGCTGGAGCCGTTGCTAATGCTATTGTTGTTGCTGGATCCGGAGGAGGAGCTGGCATGGGAATGCGAGTGGGAATGGGAATGCGAGTGCGAATGCGAGTGGGAGTGGGAGTGAGACTGGCGGGCCAAGAGCGGAATGGGCGATGGCGCCACCGAGTTGCTGCAGACGGAGGAGAGATCGTTCTCCGACCAATGATGCGACTGCCGGGACAGAAGATCGCTCTCCTGACGTAATCTGCAAATAGAGTTGGAATTAGAGTTGAAGTCGAGACTGAAGTATTTAGTTTTATATTATTTTTTTTCTTCATTTTTGGCAAATCATTGCGTGCTACAGAAATTTGTCTGATTTGTGTATGATTTGTGTGTGCGATTTCTGGTTTCTGCCTATTGGCATGGCCGCAATTACTTGAATTTCTGGCTTAGCCTTCGCATCGGGCTAAAATAGACCCAGAAGCAGCCGCGGACGACAACGACTCTCTTCGGCACTCCGGCACTTGGGGCAAGTTCAGACACTGAAGACATTCAGACACTTGGACACACTCAGGCATTTGGACAGAAAATAGAGCTAACAACCGGAGACGGAGCCAAGAAGACCTTGAGAGCCAAGCTTAAGCTGCTCGTTTTCGGTTTTATTTCTCTATTTATCATGTGTGTGTGTCTATGTGTGTGTGTGTCTGCCTTACCAAGAATTTTTTATGGCGTTTTTTAGTGTACAAATAAAATTCATAATTGTCGCTCGGCATTTGATGCGAGTGCGCGGAAAAACGTGTTTGCAATGCAGTCGTCACACGGCAAGAAAATTATAGGAAAATGTGAGTATCTAAAAGATATTTTTAGAGATCGTATAAAGCTTTAAGAACTTCTGATTTTATCGCAATTAATGAACTAAATTAAAACAAAACATAAAACTAAAATAATAACAGATAAGTGCCTGAGTTGCATGATTCTTTTTCATCTTTCTTCATATGTGAAATATATTTAAATATATTTTAATTAATATATTCCTATTAATTTCTCTCTGTGCACCAACTATTTGCCTCCCTTCCCCTCAAATTTCCCCCTGAACAACTTACTTATCCAGAAATGGCGTGGCCGATGTGGAATCCGAACTTGACACATAGCTATGGTACCCCTCCGACTGGGCATAGGAGGCCTGCTTCTGATGGTGGAAGGCCGTCTGGTCGTAGAACACCGAGGACCGGCTGTTGTACTCCTCGAGGCCCGCCTGGGTCAGGCCGCACTGGTCCATGGACGTGGAGCCGTGGACGAGATTTAGCGGATTCAGCTGGCCACTGCTGGCCATGTGGTGGGGCAGCATGTCATCCTGCAAAACAACAAGAAGAGAAATCGTCAGCGTCGATGTTGCATAAGTTCCAAGTTCCAAGCAAAGCATTCAAATGGTTTGTTTAATCATTAGTTATGTGACGACGACCAGAGGAGAGCCACAGCATTTGCAAATGATCCGCGGCCATAATTACGGTCAAAGTCGAAGATAATGCTTAAGCTATAGCCAAAAAAAAATCAAAATAAAATCCACAATAATCCCACCGAACGGTTATTAGGTAATTAAGTGAAAATTATTGCAGTGCAGTCCCAGTCGCTGCAATTGCCGACGAGCAAACATATTTGAAGTGCAGCGCGGTGGCAGCCAAGATGTTGCCAAAGCATATATATTATTATATAGGTAGCAGTGCCCCTTGTGGGAGGGAGATGCAGACACCAAAAGAAAAAAAATATATACAAAATACAATAAGAAAAAAAGAAAAGGAAAAACACAACCGCCAAGCGGAGCGTCCATAATAAGCCGGATTAAGTAATGTTTGTGCACAAGGCGAGCGGACCGGAGCAATGCTCCACATGAGCAGGGCTCCGTCTCCGTCTCCAGCTCCAAGCCTTCCAGCGGTGATTCACGCTGCGATTCGGTGATCAAGTTCACTGGATTGGGTGAAAATTTGGTAACGAAAAAATAACAGTTCGATAGGGTGATCATTGCTGTGATCGGGGCTTTGGGTAAACAGTGATTAAATCCGCTAAATTCATGGCTATTAAGTGTGTTATTATGATCTGTAAAAAGAGATTAGCCGTAATATTTCCTAGTAATTCAGGTAGTAAGCCAACAGGAAGTACTATTATCTGCAAGAATCTTTGTTTATTTGAACATAAACAGTTTGAGTCACGCTTTCTGAAGGGGCTTTTCCTTTCTTTTATCTGCCTAAACAATGTTTGAATTTAAACAAAGAAATAAAACAAAGAACTTTCTGAACTAAGATAATAGTGATAGTGATTCAATTTACAAATTTTAAATATATTCAAAGACCATAAAAAAATAACATTAATTTTTAAACAGGAAATAGAGCACGTAGTTATCTTTCCTTTCCAAACTTTGAGCTGCTTGAGTCACACTTTCTGCTTAATCAGTATTAATTCGTGTGATGTATGCTTTTGCTTTTCATTAAGGGTTATCAGCTCGATTTTTATTGATTATTGGTTCACACGATTTTACTTATAACAGATCGATAACCTACATAATCACTATATAATCAATGTTGTTATGGCGAAATAGATAAGGGAATGCTTATTAGAAAGACTATAAAATATAAGAGTAAGTTATAAAAGTAAAATAAATAGGATTTATTAGAAAAAATGCATTCATATATAATCCAGAATTTTTTGAGGAATTTTTGAACACTGATTTAATACTTTAAACTCTGTTGATTTTTTTAAGAAAATCAATTCACAGTCTCTTTTTTTCCAATTAACCACTCATCACCGCTGTGATCACTGTTTATGACACTCCCCAGTTACCCACATTTAGACCCTAAAAGCTGCCAGCACTCGTCAGCTCATCAAGTCAATTTGCTTGCCATCCCTCGTGTCGTATACTTAATTTTTGGATGTTTGCGCCTGCGACTCTCATAAACCAAATCGAATTGTAAATACTCAAGCATAAAGCCGAAACACATGGAGAAACAGCAACCGGGGTGAACAGAAAAGCATTAAAAAAAAAAAAAACAAAGCAAAAACAAAAATAAGCCAAGTCGAAATAAAACTAACGTTCAAAAGTAACGAAAACGAAAACGAAACGTTACAAGACCAAGCCTTAAGCCACTTGACTGACTTGGCTTGAAGTCTCGATTGCATTGAGATTGGGGATTGTAGAGGTTTTTTTCACTATCTATATGTATATATAGAGTCACATATATATAACTTTGTTGGTAGCTATATGGCTACGTGGGCAGCTGCTGCTGATTGTCTTTTTGACTTTGGCGCCACAAAAGCAGCTGAAATAAATCAAAAAATCATAAATGCTTAATGGCAAATATATATAATAATAATAATAATAACGAATCACATGAGACTGACAGCTTGCCGATATGCAATAGAATCGTTTTCTGGGTCAACTACTTAGGTTTCAAGTCAATCTCCCGCTCTGTCTCTGCGCCTTGGTTACTGCCTAGGGCGCATCGTCAAGAATTTTAATGGTTCCGAGCCACTCTCCGAATGTTCCCAAGAACTGGCGTCCACCGAGAGGCAAGACCTCATGCTTCCAAGTGGAGTCATTCATTCAGTCAGTCAGTCAGTCGATCGTCGTGCAGTTTCATTTCAGTTCGGTTTGGGTTTCGGCTTTACCTTATTTTTTGGCTGGGCCAATTGCCGTAATTATTTTGTCTCTCTAACACGAATTTAAATCAGCAACTGTCCCACGGGGCCCTTTACTTTGCCTTCGCTATTTTCGGCCCATTTCGTTCCTAGAGAAACCTCCTCTCTCTGGCCGAAAACCCATAATTATCGGCCACAGCTGTGTTGCCCATGTGAAATTGCCTTGGATGAGCAGCTCCAACTTGAGCTCAACCGAAGTCTCCGTCTCCATCTCCGTCTCCAACTCCAACTCTAGCACAATAAATCAATGGCCAGGGCTCTAGTCCCGGGAATGGAGATGAAGCTGGATCTGGTGCAGTGGGTCACAGCTGGATCCGCTGTCTGAGATCAGGAGGGGGGAGGGGAGATTCTTAATGATCCCGTGCCACGGGCGAAATCAAACTTCCGTCCAAATGCCTCGCTCGGCGCGTGTTAAATAAATCACTTGATGAATTGTGCTAAGTGCTTGGCTGTCTGCCTGCAGGAAAAAGCCTAGAAAATTGCCTGGGAAAACGGCTGTAGAAAGGTGTCTGCGGGCCATCTGGGCGTATGCGTAATATTTGTTAAACCATTAAAATTATATCAATGAAGCGGAAACCCTCTGGTGCAGGCCCCCGGTGGCTCAGCTAGCGATAGTCACATTTTCTTTTGTGGAATAAAGAAAAGCTCAGCCCAGGGCCTCTATTTGTTTTTGGACATCTTGCTGGGTGTTCGTTCGTGTATTTTAATTGTTTATATTACTCCCCAAACCCCTTTAAGTGAAAATTAAGCCATGGGCTAACTTCCTGCACTGTCATTTATTTTTGCTAGGGGTTACGTTTTTGAGATAATGGTTTTGTGGGTTTTTTTTTTGCGGAAGTTAAATGACTAAATACATAATTCTTCAGGCTATGTAAGACAGGGGATATTACGAGGGGTTTATATTTAAGAAAAATTATATTTGAGGGGAGATAAGAAATATTTATTTAAGGCAGTTGCATTTTATACATCAACATATAGTTAGTTTGTTAAATGTTTATTATTTCTTCACACTTAAAATTATACCTTTATATAGGAAATAATTTAAAAGATTCGTTCATATTTTATTGCTGAATTAATCTTCTTGAAACTCAACCGAGGTATAAATAAGGTAGAATACCTTAAAGTCTTTTAAATAAATATTATTTTAATTGTTTTTAAGAGTATCTAAAGTCGTAATTATTGAGTCTCCACTGTGTCATTAGTCAGCTTGCATCCAGTAGACTCTTGGCTTGGAGAATTCCGCTCGCTATCAGCGAAACGCTTGACTCATGTGTGCAAAAAGGTCAGTTAGTCAGACTGTCGGACGGTCTGTGTCGCGTCCCGTGATAAGAGACAGCAGCACACGAGGAGCACAGCCAGCGAAAGAGACAGAAACAGAGCCACTGACAGAGACAGAGACAGATTGACAGCCGCCCACATGTCTCGCCAAAGATGCGGAATTCGCGGCAAGAATGCAGGCAAACTGGAGATTTTCGTGTCGCCGATCAGCTTTATTCGGTTTTCTTTTTTTCTTTCTTTGGGGTTTTTCTTGGGGTTCGTGAGGAAAATTTGTAAGCACTTTTTATTTTGTATTTTCTGTTTTTTTGTTTCTTCTCAGCTATTTTGATTTGCGTTTTCCATTGTCGCTGGCTTTTAATGGCCAACACGAATTTGACTCTTTGCAGCGGAGAGTCGGCCAAAGAAAAGAAATTGCAATCAAAATGCGAGCAAACGTGTCAGTTGCCAACGTGGCCGAGCTTTGGTTTTAGTTTCGTAGCTGGATTCGGATTCGGATTGAGATTCAGCCTCAGCTACAGCTACAGCTACAGCTACAGCTTCAACCTCTCGGCTTCGGTTTCAACTTCAACTTGGATCGTGCTGCGATTTGGATTTGAATTTGGCAATTGGCAAAAGCACGAACGTTGGAGTTGAACGGGGAAGCCCGCAGGCCTCGAGCATTAGAATTGAATTGCAAAGAGCCCAGACAAAAAATACAAAAAATTACAACAAAAAAAAACCCGGGTCCTTGCTTCCCAGCCAAGTTTCCGCAACTCTCCCTCTGCTCCCCCAACTGGGCTTGCGTGCTATATTGGCCATTTATCGTCAAATTAAACGCATATCGCTGTCAATCTGCGCCCAAATTGGACACAGTCACAAAACGGCAGTCAGGCGAGCCGGGCCAGCACCTTGGTTGGAATTATGGTCAACAGATATGATCATAAAGGATTGTAATTTATGTTTTTTATAATTAAAGAAAATTATATTCTATACGTTATGATATATTTTAGAAAGCCTCTACATGTTTATGTTTATTTTATAAAAAGAAAATCTAATTGTATTTTGAATGAATGGTCTCTTTAGCAGAAATAGTATAGTTTTAAAGGCTTCTTCTATGATTTCCTGGTTGAATAATATTATTAATATTGTTGCTCTTCAGAATAACCTAAAACAAACTTAAAGTTCATAAGAAAGTCATAGGCGGGTCAAAAATAATGCCTAACAATTATTCAAAATGTATAAAAATTCGACCTTTAAGCCATAATTAAGACATAATTGATTCAAAGACTAGATTTAAGCAGCTCTTAAAACCTTTTTCACCACAAAAATGTCACCTTGAGACCACTGTACAATGGCCAGCAGCATGAATACTTATTTCGCTGGCTTCCACCGCCGCAGATTGCGTAGCTCTTGGCTTAATAAAATCAAAGTGGCAGAGAGCCAAGAGCTGAGGAGCTCCCAGCTCTCAGGAGGTCCCGGCCAGCTTCACACTTTCGGGGAAAGTTTCGGGGAAATGCGAGGAAAGGAGACGATGGCAGGCACTTCGATTTCGACTGCGACTGCGACTGCAACTGCGTCTGTGGACTCCTTTCGCCAGCTGTCAAGTGATTGGATACGGACGTCTGCCTCGGACTCGGCAGACTCGAACTCTGGCGGCGAATCCCTTTAAGTGGGCCAAGCGATGAAAGTGAATCTGCGTTCGAGTCGTTGGCGGTTCATTAGTAATAATTTTTGGCAGCTCGCGGTGGGTGAGTCGTCTCATTAGTGCGAATGGGTTTATGCAACCGAGTGAAATGAAATGGATTTTCTGAGAGGGGGGAAACAGGGGTATCAGGATCCGATTCCACGGCATCCTTGACCCCAATGGCCGCTTGTGGCGTTAATAACTTTGGCAAAACTGGACGGGAACTGGTAATGGTCATGGCATGGCAACTGGTCTGATCTGATCCGCTGGCCCGGCTCTGGCTCTGGCCCGGGCTTTTGCTCCACTGGCATCGTATCCAATGGTCTCTCTGCTGGTCTCTGATCTGGTATGTCGACTTGGCCCGGCTTGGCATGCGGCTAGATTTATGGCCTGTGATAAGTTTCAGGCGTGCAGCAAATAAGAACGAACATGGACAGCCGAGGAACGCAGCTCAACCTCAACGGGCCGGGCCGAAAAGGAGCCTGCGACAAGAACAAATAAATTGCCAAGGTGCACTGGGAGAAATTTTAAGAAAAAGTCTATAAAGTGCAGAGATATAGCAGAGAAGCTGAAGATACCTCTGGATATTAAAATACTCTTTAAAAAAAACCTGTGGAATTCATAGAAAAATATTTAAATAATTTACTTTAAATACAGAAAGTTAAATATACCCTCAAAGGCTTAAAAACCTTCCTAAAATCCCTGTTTTTCTCTCACTGCTCTGCACCCCAACTGGTTCTCAAGATGCGGGAGAATGCCAGCTCCAGAAGGTCAGAAGAACACGTACCCATATCGCAATTTATATATGCACACATCCAGTTCAACTGGGTTCCGTTTAGTTCAACCAGCAGAGCGCAACCGAAAAAAAATAAATATACAAAAAAAAACTTAAGTCGAAAAAAGTGTGTGGATGATGAAGCCAAGTCTTGGTTTCCATTCTGCGCTTCTTGGACTCACTTTCACACATATGCCAATGGAAAATATTTGCCATAATTAGCCCTGCTGCGAGACCTTTAATTAGCCAAGCCCCAATGGCCAGGCTATGCCACCAAAAAATCTGAGAAAACTGGCCAAAAAACAGCGCTAAAAAAAAAAAGAGTCACCAGCACAGATCCAATTAGAAAGCCAAAAAATCTTTCACTCAGTCACTTTCTGTTTTTCCCGGCCAAGAGGAGGATACGATCCTCCTGCTGGCTTGCGGTGGCCGGATGACAACACAGAAAATCGAAATGGCAAATCATGTTTATTTTGGCCAAATTGCAACTGGATCGAAAGGGCAGCTGTCTCTTAAGTCGGCTCGAGGCTTCAGGCTTGACGAGCTGCTCCACTCTCGACTTCTAAGTTGGCATTAAATTACGGAGAAGAGTTTTCGGTTCATTTGCGGTTCGATGGCAGCAAGAATTTCAATGGACTTTGGGCCTTACTCATACTCACAGATGGCAACAATGTCTGTTGGCCACTTTTGGCCAAAAAACCAGCAGACGGCGGCGGCGGCGGCGACTCCGGTAAATGGGAACGCGCCGCGTCTCCGCTTGCCGCCGCTGTTGACCTCAAAATTTTCGTGGCTCGAAATGTCGCTTTGTCTGCCTTGTCTGCTGGAGGAGAAACAAAAGTGAAATTTCTTGGCCGTGTGGGTTCAAGAACTAGCCACCGAAAAAATGCTCCCAGCTTCACAGCCGGAAAATGAAATCGAAGTTGGGCTAGAAGAGCGGAGTAGAGCCAACGGCACCTGGCCAAAATGCATTTTCACCTGGCCTGTGTGTTAATTAATTAAGGCAAAAGCAGCGGCAGTTCGCTCATAAAGAAATCTTTATGCCTCTTGGCCAGAACTGCATACAATGTGGTGGCTGTTGGATGGCAAAGCCCGGAACAATGGATTCCGCAACATAGGTGAAATTTTCCCCTACATTTTTCCGGGGGCACAAACCGCTGTGTGTGTGTGCACCTGTCGCAATTATTTGTTATACTTTTTTCCCCCTCTGTTTTTTTCTGCTGAAAAAATGCAAAGGAAGCTGGCCAAGAAGCTAAAGCTAAAAAGCCGACGGTTCGAGTTCAAAGACAAGCCAAAACAATTTAACTGGAATCTGGCTAGAATTTAGCGCTGGCAGGCGGCTTTGTTGCTGCTGCTTTTTGTTGATGTTGCTGCTGCTGCTGCTGCTGGACTGTTGGCATTAATTAATTGCAGAGTCGAACGAAGCCTACGAGTAAGGTGAGTGGTGTGTGTGGTGTGTGTGGTGTGTGGTGTGTGAGAAACGAGTCAGAGAACTAATGAGCGTTAAGAGCCGAGCCGGGCTAAGCTCAACCTGAGCCGAGCTGGGCTTGAAGCGTTCGACAGGCATTGGAAATGAAAATGAAATAGAAGACAGGCCGAGAAAATGCGAACGAACAGCGATGATGGGATACTCTCAAAGTAATTACAATAGAACGAGTATAGGAGCAGAGAAAACTAGTCAGACTTCTTGGGAAAATGTATACAAAATTATAGAAAATTAACCTGACATTTTATTAAATCAAATTTAATTGAAAAAACTTAGTTAAACTTGAATAAAGATTTTCCTTTCAGTCTTTTTAAAAGGCTTTTTAATCAACCCATTCTGTTTAAGCTTAATAACTACCTTCTTAATACATTTTCCCCTTCAAGTACGTACTTAAATTTCCACTTTAACCATACACCTTGTTCAGTTCGTAACCCCAAGCCCTATTAGCCCCTAATTTAAATATCCTTTGCACCGCCCAGAGTATTATTTTCTCTATATACCATTTTCCATTCAAGTATCTTGTCTAGTTCTTTAGTTCTTTAACCAAAAACCCCATTAGCCCCTAATTTAAATACCCTTCGCACCGCCCAGAGTATTAGCCTTTCGAGGCGTTGACCAGATCACTTGGGCCGCCCCTAATTGCGCAACTGCCTCGATGGGATCGTTGGGGTCTTTGCAGCGAGATCTCTTTTGGCGAAATATGCGATCATTTCCGCAGCTAAAAGGAAAGCTCAGTGCGGAAATGAAGCGGCGATTAAGGTGCCCCACTGCCTTCAACTCGATCACGAACACTTGAACCTTACCGAGATACAAACATATAAACTACAAGATATATATTTATATATAAACAAAAAAGATTCCATTGCAGCGTCAAGTGCTTTGGCTGATTCGGCAGAAAAAAAAAGAGAAGTAACCAAGTAAATCTTTACATCTAAAACCAAAATATTTTTCTTTAGAAATCTGCGCATTCATCTAAAGCAAAGAAGAGGCTGAAGAATGGACAGCGACGACCTTCGTCAAGCCCACCACGACCAGCGGACCATAGCACCCATTACCACCGGGGCCCCATTACAGTTTGTTTTGTCAGAGATTCCGGCACTAACGCTGGGGCGTGGCCACAATTAATTCGATTGCAGCTATAAATAGCCCCGAAGAGATTGCAACGCCCAGCGGCGCGCAAGATAGGTGCGTGGAATGTGGCCTAATCGATGCAAAAATATCTCAGCCCGACCCCGAAACTAGTTCTTGGCTTAGAGGATAGCCAGATGGAGGGGGCGCAGAGCGACCACCATCAATGGAGTGTACACAAAGTCTTTGGGTTTGTCGGAGTCGGAGAGTTGGTCTAATAACTGGAACTAAAGCGTGCGCCTCGCCAGTAATTAGCGTTTGTGGAAGAGCTTAAAAAGTATGGAAAAGATGAAAATAAAACGTTACAAATGCCCGAGAATAAAGCGGTTCAATAACCTGCCCGCCCGATCGCGAATCGATCTAGCCATCCATCCATCTATCGATCCATCCATCGATGGCTGCCCCGGCCATTCTCTTTCGTCTTCTAAGCCAGGCCCAAAGGCTATGAAAAAGCATATATATACATATAGCATAGATCTCTGGCGATTTCGCCAGGCGAAAGGGGAAGCCACCACACAGCAGATAGATGATAACAATCGGCATATGGAAGATGGGGCCACAATTAAGAATGGAGATGATTAATCAACGGCCCCCTGCCGATGGTGGGGGCTTTCGGTGATAAGGTCAATGCTGTTCCAATTCTCAGCCAGGCATTTCTCCAACTTTGCCCAGCTATCGTCAACACCATCAGGCGGCACTGGGAGAAAAGTGTTGTCAAAAGGGGTAATTATAAAATATTTATATGTAACTTCTTTTGAAATAATATAAAATAAGACAAGGTTTTTACAACAGATTTTATATAGCTTTCTTCTAGAGAATGTTTCCCTCAGCTTACTAAAGAAATTATATGATCTAGAAAGGATATTCTCATAGTGTGACCTTGCTATCTGCTGAAATTATATTCTGAAAGCAGTGTGGCCTTGCTTTTCTCAGAAAGGACATGCCTTTGAAGTGAGCTCTTGCTCTTTGCAACAAGTTAAGAAATTTTATAAATACTGTAACATTTTATATTATCAAAAAACTAAATATAGAACCCAGTGAGAATTTTTCTCTCTGTGTACCCTCATCTACTGGCTATGTTCTTAGCATTCTGGTCTGCTCTGCTCATAACCTCTTTTCCTCTAGCTGCCCATTTCTTTTCGCTTCTCTTTTGTCGACTGTTTGTGCCACGCTCGGAGGCAACATTTAATTGATCGGATTCACTTTGATTGATCGGATCGTCGCTGTTGATAATGGTACCGTTAATTTGGTAAATTATTTTGCATTTTAGACGCAAACCAATCCATTTTCCAATGTGTGGCATTCACGGCCGCCGCACTGTGTATCTGCTGCCGGCTTACAATAATTCAGTTAAGGTTAATGGGTGACGGGGCAAAATCAAACAGAATCGACCACATAGAGTGTGTGTGTGTGTATCTAATGACAGAATGGGATCATTGGGGGCACAAGTGAAAGAGAAGCGCAAGATTCCGAAAAAATATTCTGAGAATTTGGCAGCCGCAGAGTTATCATTAAAAGTAATTATTTTATTATGGAAGAAGGGGAGGTGCCTACCTCCATTAAAAGAAGCTCACATCCAAACCAACTTTCTAAGCTTCTGACGCGTAATAAATCCTCAGTTTTGAAGTTATATATTTAAAACTCATTTGGCATTAGGAAATAAATTATGAATATGGGGCCATAAAAAGTTTAATTACTTTGACTATGCATCACCGAGAATAGACGTCAAATAAATGTCGTTATTTTTAGAACCACACCTTGGGCCACATTTCTACAGCTTCCTTATCATTATCCCCTCTTTACTTTATCTCAGAAGCAGCAAAAAATAAAAAAAATAAATACCAAAACAAGCAACAGGCTGCCATTCATTCATTTGGCACCAAGAAAACAACTTCACACGCAAGTCGACATTCCTACGGCTTCATTCATTGCCAGTTGTCCAATTAATAACTCGCATCCTGCAGAGAAAAAAAAGCAGCAGCTCGTAGGAGGAGGAGGAGCTGGAGGAGCAGTTCCAGATCGATCAACGGACGGATTCCCCCAGTGATCCCCAAAATAAACAAAACAAAACTCTTCCAAGTGGTAAATGTACCGTTTTGGATTACTTTTTCCCTTTATTTTTGGGTGACTCTGAGTGACACAGAGTGGATGATGCTCGGGGGGAATATATTTATGTTTGTGTATATGGAATATCGAAAACGAAACTTCCCGGGGTTGGGCAATGCAAATGGAGGTCAGGCCCATAATTCAATTAGGAACCTGCAGTGGCCCGAATATCGAAAATCGAATTCCCAGACCCCCAAAGACCCACTGTGCGTGGGTCTGACTGACTCTGACTGGGCTCCAGCTTCAGCTCCGGCTTCGGCTCCGATTTATTTGTTTGCGTTTCAGCCTTCACTTTTGTTTCATTTGCTGGCCGAGCTGTGTGAGTCAGCCGTGTGATTGGAATTCTGCGCGCTTTTGAGGATTTATTAACAAGAATAATAAAACAAGAAGTCCAGAAGACAGTGGACAGAAGACAGAAGAAACCCGAAACCGGTTGTTGGAGAGTGTGTAGACGGGAGAACCGTAGATCCGCCGCTGAGACCGACACTGAGACTGAGACTTACCTGCACAGAGCCGGCGACTGATGCGGAACTGAAGCTGGCATTGCTGTTGCTATTGATGTTGCTGCTGCTGCTGCGACTGCATCCTCCATTGCTGTCCTTGAGCAGGAGCTTGGACACCACCGAAATCTTATTGTTATTCTCCATTTGCGTCGGCTCCATTTTGGCCAAATTCTTTTGGCCAACAACGGACACCGGCTCGCTCAAATCGGAGGCGTTTCCGTTTTCCTTGTGATTTCGCATTTTCATTTAGTTTATTTCTCTCTCTGAAAGAGTTTTCTTTTTCGATTATAAATGGCTGTGTTTAGATTGCCCGATTTTCATTTCAATTTCATCTTTTGGCCAGCTTTAAGGGGAATTTTTTTAATATATTATTATTTAGAACGACAAAAGGTTGACGGTTTTATAAATAAATGTTTAAGTATTCACACGATTCAAGGGTTTCAATATTCACATATTTAAAGGATGTAAGTTGCACGATTTTTGATTTAGAAATCTATTTATATGATGTTTTTTTTTGTTGGAATCTAGGGTTTTTAGGGAATATAATCCAATTAGTTTTTAATATTTAATTTAAAAAGTTCTTATACATTTTATTTCATATTTAATCTGTTTAATCTCGGAACAAAAACCAGAATAAAATGTAGGTTCGTTTGTTCCTCTTTTTAAATGCAAAAATCTAAAACAATTTTATTATATTTAGTGTTTAATTTTCCCACCATAAACAATAAAGTTTTGAGAGATTTTAGCGATAAGTTTCATAGCTTTTCTTCCTCCTTTCCACAGATGTCTCGTTATGATTGCCACCGCCGCCGCCCCATTTTCATTTCAATCGCATTTTTCTTGGCCACCTCTGGGCAAGACAAGAGTTATGATGTAAGCAAAAAAATACACGAAATTATATGTGTTAAATTATTTTAATTTGGTCTGGCGACATTTTTGTGGTGACTTTTTGGACGGTTGGCTGTTGGCCGCTTTGCACTTTTATTTCTGTTATCGGGGTCCGGTCTCGGGTCCGCAACTCGCATCTTTGGAATGCAGTGCAGCCAAACCAGTAAGACGAATATCCACATAGACGGATAGAGAGGGACACGCAGCAGCAGACTGGCGGCGCCGAAAGAGACGGCCTGAGACGAAGAGAAAGAGAGGGATGGATGGACGGGTGAAAATTGAATCGATTTCTGTTGACTGCGTCCGTAAATATTTGTTGAGTTATTTGGGTTTTTGTGTAATAAGTTGAGCGTATTATGTGTGTGGGGTAAAAATAAAAAATAAATACATACGAAAAAAAGGAATAAATATATAAAAAAGTGAACCAGGTTTACATAACATTGACCCACGAGACGCGAGACGAGTCAAGACGAGACGAGAAGCGACCAATATGCACTGAGCCAGGCTAGTGAGGAGGGGGAAGGGGGTCTAAGCCAATAAACAAGTTTTTTTGTTGTGCATTTTCAAATGCGATTTGGCGACTGCATTTCGTTTCGTTTCGTTTCGGTTGGACAGCATATATAGCATATTGCATATACACACTATATCTGTATAGCGGCCCACGCAGTTGGCTCTTTGAAATGTCATCGTTTTATGTATGGTTTCCATGCAAATTGATGTCCATTAAAGCCGCAGTTGCAGCTGCCACTTCTGGCCCGTAAACTTCAAGTGTTTAATGCATAATTATGAGTCGCTGCCTCTGTTGTTGTTGTTACTGCTGCTGCTGGCTCGTCCCCAAAGAACTGGAACTGGAATTGGAACTGCAGAGGCTTCAGCTATAGCCACAGCTTCAGATTCAGCATCGACTTGTGCTTCAGCTCCTGCTTCTACTAGGCGAAAACTGGATTCCGCCAGGCTGTTGACAAACCCAGACATACTGGTACACTGGCAGAAAGCGGGGTTCTTCAAAGACTACAATAATTTAATGGGATAGTCCTTTACTCAGAGGCTCTCCTGTGTATGCTTATCAAATCGCTTAAAGATTTCTTTAAAAATTAAAGGCTAACTCTCAATTATTTGTCTTTTCTTCATTATTATAGTGTTTATAATTCCCAAGTCGTCGTTCTGTGCATTATTTAATTTTAAAGTATTTAATCTAAGTCCTTTTTTGTAAGAAGCTACTAACTGGTAGTAAGGAACTAACACAAAGAACATATACTTCTCCCTTTAAAAAGCGTTTAAATCTCTCTCTCTCTTTCCCTTTCTGCTGTTCAAAAGTCGTTATAATTCCCAACCAAACATTTTGTACACTATAATATCTTTGTATATTTAGGAATTATAATTTGTAATATTTTTTAAAAATTTCTTTAACCTTTTTAACACTATCCTTTTGATTGCTTATATCAATTTACCTCACCAGAAACTATTCTCCTATATTATTAATACCTTTTTTTCTCCCCCTGTATAAGGCAGAAGACCTAGGCCCAGGCAAGAAGCCCCCAAAGAGGAAGCCTGTTTTCGGGATGGGGCCAAAGTACGTGGTAGATAAATCTGCTTGCTGCTGCTGCTGCTGCTGCTGCTTCAGGAGTGCAATGACATGGCTCCGTGCACTTTCATGGGCCCCTCCGACTCCTAGACTCCTGTAATCCCGGATTTTCCACAGTCTATATATCTTTTGCTGCCAATGCCCCTCCCCCCAACCTAACAGCAATTTGTTAATTATGGCCTTGGGTAGAACTCATTTGCCAGCAGCACTCATTTTCGATGTCGGTCGTTTCCGAATAATCATGTCGACAACTTGTGAGTGCTGTTGAAGTGCGGTTCACTTTTCTTGTTGCGTGTTTCTGTTTTTCGGCCAGCACTGTGCGGCGAAATTAGACACTTTTGCTGGCCACAGAAAATTCCCCGTCAAAATGCGAAATGACAAAAAATAATGCGGAAAACATGCATAAACTGAGTGGCGCCAGCGAAATGAGCACAAAGACACAATCATACACACATATGTGTATACACACACCCCGGTCCCAACCCCGATCCGAATCCAAATCCCAACTGCAAGTCGGCTCCCAGTTCCAATTCCAGTTAGCAGCAGCTCCCAGTTCGAGTCCCCAGAACGGGTTTTTATTGCCAGCCAATCGATGGCGAGGTCACAAATGGCTAAAACCCCGCCGAGGCATAAACACATTGATCTCTATTAGCAAAAGTGTTTTTTTTTTTTTGTTTTCTTCTCCTTCGGAAAACAAAAATATTAAATAGGATTCCCATTTTACCGTCCTATTGACTGCCGGCTATCTTAATCTCCGGAACGTAAGTCCCTCCACTCTCGAAGGAAAAGGTACGTACCATAAATCTCGGCGATATTGTTTTGGCAACCTTCGGTTCTTTTCTTGAACTGTGACCCCTTGTTTCCACTTGTTGAATGCCATGACCAAGTGGCGGTTATCAGCCTAAATCCATCTCGTCTGCGTAGGTGGTCATGTTCCGAATAACAAAAAAAAAGAGTGCTCCGAGATGGAGATTGAGTTGCCCGGATTGAGATATACCTGAGAGACCCTAGGCCGAGTCTTTTGCCGCATGCAAAGCGGTTCGGTTTTGGGCCCAAAGGTCTCGTCGTCGTCGTCGTAAATCCGTACTCCGTGTAGTGTCAGCTACTAACAAGCGTAACAAAGCAGCAACAAAGATGAATGGAAGTTGTTACCTGCCCGGTTATGTGTTATGATTATGTACCTGGGGCGGAGGTGTGTGCAAGGCTGTACACTGGGGAAAAACCTAAGCATGATCTGAGGGTTCTATTTCTGACATTTAAATTTGTTTATTTTAAGATTCAAGTAAAGGAAAAATATTCTTATTATTATTCTTCTTAGGAATTAAGTTCGGGGTAGCAAGTAAATCCCTTAAGTATCTTTAAAGCTTGTTTTTTCAAGGATCTGAAATGCATTTATAAATATACAAATTATAAATCTTCAAGGAAGCAAGTAGAACAAGACTCAAGACCAAGAATTTAATTTTCAAAAATTATTTCTGAGTATTTAAAGTTAAACAATTACAGAATAATCAGTTTTAAATACATTTACTAGTTATTAAAATTGTAATACCCATATTTATGTTCAAATTTAATTATTAAAAATCTATTATTCATAGTTTTTTGCAGTGTCCCCTCAACTTTGCCAACTCATTATAATTTTGTCAATTCTCACACACAGGTACTCGTACCTGCTGCAACCGCATATTCACACCAAAGGTGAAGATCGCGAGGCATTCACGCTAAATCACAAAGTAAAAGAATGGGAGTTTTTTTTGGGGGGAGACGTTGTGGGGCAGGAAGCAGACGCATAAATTTACAATTAAATGTAATTCGTTCGCTGGATTTCCGCAAAAAAGGGCCTGGCAACATCGTAGCAGCGCCTGGCAATTGCAACCTGCTGCAGGTTCAATGCTTTCTTTAGTGCCTCGCCGCGCTTCGCTTGCAGCAGGCAGCAGGCAGCAAAAACGCAAAGAGCAGCACAAAAATAATGGAAATAATGGGAAAAAAGTATTCCCAAGCCGCGCTTCTTGGTAGTTGCAAATGAATACACCCACACCCATATCCACACTCACCACATGCCGAGTGAAAGAGCCAGCAGGAGACAAAGAGAGAGAAGGAGAAACTGCGCTGAGAGATCAATGCCACATCCGAATTGTGAGACTCATTCTTCGGCATTTGTTTATGATCCTGTCAACTACCTAAGCAGATCCCGCGATCCCGACAATTGTTCCACCTTACTTCCGCCGCATCGCGGAACCCAGATCTAAAATCCCCGATCCCAGATCCCGGATCCTGCATCCTGAGATCACAATCTCGCAGCAGGATGCCAAGTCTCATGTTTGCCCCGGGAAAGTTGTAATTGGTTTGGTAAATTGCGAAGGTCGTTGGCTTCGGCAACAAGGTCGTTCGTTTGCTTGGATCTTATCATCAGCCAGCCCAAGGTGGAAAGTATCGCCTATAGAGGAGAGTCAGAGAGATACAGGCCGAGTGGAATGGGGCACAAATATTTACTTGGCGAATTCCTAGCACTTTATGCAATGCAAATACAAAATGTAAAGTCACAAAAACCCCCGGAAAAAGAAGGTTATGAAAATGTTCAACTAACTAAGACAATCTTTAACTTAATTTCTTGGTTTTTATAGTTTAATATATCATAATTTCAAGTGAAAGTTAATTATTATTGAGTTCTTTAAAAATATTTATTATTTATAATTAACTTATGAAAGCAACAAATAATCTAGCCCCCAAGGACTTGAGATGATCTCTAATAACTGGCAATCAAAACTCTCTCATCATCTCTATGAACACTAGTATTAAGTCATGAAAATAAACTCTAAAAATATTTATTACCGTAATCCTCTCGATGGCCTTATGAATTCCCCCTAAGCATCCACATCTTTTGGGGAAAAATCTTAGAAAGTGCGATGTGATGTGATGGCTTCTTAAACAACTTGTTTTGCTTTTACCTTTGGCCAAATCTTTTCCAGCTTTCGCATCCCGTTCTATCTCAAATAATGATGAAATGGCAATTTCTTTGGAAGGTATTTCGCTAGCTTGTTGAATTCTTCTGCTGGTGTTCTCCCTTATATCTCATTCCCAGTGTTTATTTGCTTAGCTGGGCTGACACGAGATGGCTCAAGGGGAGGAGGGGAGGTGGAGTTGAGACCAGAAGAACACACTTTTTTGCGCAATTTGGGAAAACACTTTGCATGTTTTCTTTCCACGAAATATCAGCTTATTATGTGAGCAATTTACAGCTCCGGCGAATAAATGGAACTCGGATCTGAACCCGAATTCCCGCAGAAGGCATTCATTGGGTCTCCGTCTCCTCTCCGTTTCGGTTACAGTTCCACTGATGTTTGCACTACTTAGTTGTGACAGATAAGATTAAAATTAGTCTTAGCCTGCCAAGCCGGTAACAGTGCCGTCCGTGCCCGATAAGATAAAACTCTCCGTGGAGAAAAAGAAACGCGACACACGCGAATGGGTTGTCTTGGGTGGCTTGCCAATGGAAGTTGACAACTTGAAAAGGCTGGGAATGAAAAGCAGATAGAAAAGCCAGTCGTCAAATATGGCAAGGTCGCCTCGCAGCGCATTCCGCGGATGTTTGTCTTCCTAATTAAATAGATCATCATCGGCAGGCAACACACCATCCGCCCGACAACAGATCTCTATAATTTAATCAATCTCTCAACGGCACCACACTCATCACATAAAAGACCCCAAAGACAATACAAAATTTACGCATTTCGAAATGAGTTCAAAACACCCAAAAGCCAAACGTTCGTCACTGAATGCCGGGCGAGTGTATTGAACTCGGTGTGTGCCACCTCCACCTTCGCCACCTACCTACCTTCCTGATTACACAGAGAAAAAATGGTTAATTAGTTCTAAATTTATATATCAGATATTCAAATTATTAGAGCAAAGGAAATCTGGAACATATAGCTTTTTACAATGTTATATCTGACTCAGAAGCAGTACAGTTTAGTGAAAAGTTTTTAGTAAGAAAAACCCTTCTAATGATCATAACTTTTCTTACCAAAAAACTCAAATTATTCTTCTAACCAAATTTAAAACTTTATTCTACCAAAATTGATGACTAATCCCAAATGATCTTTTTTCTTTCCGTGTGACAAAACCTCCCCGTACCTCCCACAAATCGCTGGCAACTTGAGCAAACAAGTTTGCTTTGAAATTCTTGAGTAGTATTTGATGTTGATGCTATGCGATCCCCGTCGTAGTCCCTCTACCGCTGCCCATGACAGTTGATAAGTCGTCACATGAAAACGACATGGACGTGGAAACCCTACGCCTGCTCGGAGTTCCTTCCCCTCGGGACTCGCCCATGCAACCAAGCGCCCATTAACGCCCACTTTCCCTGGATTGCAGTGCAGAAAAGTCGCCTGGCCGGAGGGGGGGATTTGAATTATTCTCTCCGCCTTTCGTGCTCTTTATCATCCGTTATCGCTAGAAGAATCGGACTTGGAATTCTTTAGCACTCGAGAAATTTGTTTTATTTTCTTATTTTTTCTAGCTTTGTTGTCTATGCAAATTTTTCCACTGCCTGCCTTGGTGGCTTTTTGTTTAGGCCGAATCGGGGCAAATTCTTTGTGGATGTGTGGAATATTAAAGAGGAGTCATTGGGCTTCTGAACTAAATATATAATTAATAAGAGCAATCATTTTATATATATTTTTTATAACGTTTTAAAAAACTTCTTTTTGATGGATGGAAATTTGAAACTCTATGAATATCAATATTAATATTAATAATTCTTTGGTAGATCTTTCAATGGTAGTCAACGCTTGCTCTTATTTATCTGTGGAAATTCGAAACCCTCATGAATACAAATCAAATTATTGATGTTTACAAATAGTTAATGGGCAACCTTTTAAAATAATGTCTGTGCCCCCTTAAGCTTGAGTAGCTTCACTTTGTGCTTTGCTCGTATCAGCCCTAATTTGCTCCATTTTCCTATAGTTGACTCTCCTCTACCTGCCTTATCAATTTTTCAATTGCATTAGTGTTTTTTTTGCTTTTCTGTAGCTGCTTCTTTGTTCCGCGTTCTAACACCTCCTTTATCAAGTCGAGAAGAAAACACCTTGCCGGTTCAGTTTCTCTGAATCTTTTTTCGGTGGCTTTTGGCTTATGTAACTTCTTGGGTGTCTCACGAACCACAATTCCGAATCCAGCTCAGAGATACATTTGCTTACCGCAATTGTGTTCTGTGTTGAGATAATCCAAAACACGTACTGCCAGACACCTATTTAATGTTATATTTTTTGTAATTTTTTATGGGGTTATAATTTTTATTAAGAATGAAATAGAAGCGAGTTCAAAAAATGTGTTTTGTCTTTGAAACTGACCCAAGCGAAATTTGCAGCTGCTCGGGGAGCTTCACCTTGACTCTACCGTCTGTCTCTCTCAGGCGGTCTTTCTTCCCCACAATCTCTCTCGCTCTTTGCCTCTTTCTTCGGCTCCTCACATGCAGAAGACTAGGAAGAAGCAGCAGAAGAAACCAAAGAAGGGGCAGAAGTTTTGAAGCGCGGAAAATGGCAAGCGCCAAAAACTGGTTGGAAAAATCGTTGTATTTGTTGTTGGGGGGGAAAAACTTGTTGGGGCAGCCACAAAAAAAAAATAATAAGTGAGAAGAAACAGAAAGAAGGAGAAGAATACGAAGATGGTGGAGAAAAGGGAAAATCAGAAACTTCTTGCCACCCGCTAAAAACTCTCAAAACATATTTTCGGTTTAACGAATTATTTTTTAGGCGGAAGAACCTTTTCAGTCTCGAAGGTTGATCTTTGTACGCGGTTTTGTTTTTTGTTTATGTTTGCTGAATTTTGTAATTTTTCAGGCGCATTTTTACACGACACTTTTTTGGGTTTTCTGCCGTTTTATATGCCGTTTCGTGCTTTTGGCCGCTAATTGTTGATGTTATTTGGCTGTGGGTTTTTATTTGTTTTTTTTTTTTTTAACGACTTCTCTCTTGCCCACTTTTGTTTTTCTTATTTTAATTATCTTTTTTTTATGAGCGCTTGAGAGCTGATTAAACTTATTCACAGCATTTTTCATTGAGTAGCAAATGCATTTAATTTTTGTTTTGCCATTTTTTTTGTGCTTTCGGTTGCTTAATTATTTTTTAACTCA
This sequence comes from Drosophila lini, assembly GCA_018905715.1. Taxonomy (NCBI): domain Eukaryota; kingdom Metazoa; phylum Arthropoda; class Insecta; order Diptera; family Drosophilidae; genus Drosophila; species Drosophila lini. The sequence goes on from JAEIIL010020981.1 coordinate 48,997, forward strand.
CAAGCTAGCACACACACACGCGCGCAATATGCGGACACGAGCCCCGGATCGAGGGGCATGCAACGCTCTGAATTTCCCTCGGCCTTGCCGTTCCGATTTTCCTGCGAAGTGCACCGTGGAAAAGCCAAAAGAAGACTGAAAACTGTGAGGCCTGCGATCAGAAGGCAAAGCTCGTGTGGCACACGTCGCTCTCCACTCGTGCTATCTGTATCTCAGGGTGTCTTTCTCCGCTCTCGGATTGCAAAAATGCCTCAGATAGTGAAGAGACTATAGTCGATTATAGGATACCCTGTGTATTCTGGAACTACTCTAACTTCAAGGGTAGAGTGCAACAGGGAAAATTTCCTTTTGAAATGTTAGTGACATCCTGATGAAAAATTAATGAAAAGTCGATAAATAGGTTAATGAAATATCGATGACATTGAAATCCTGTTATTGTTGATAAATAGTTGATTTAAATTTGTATTATTTGTCACTGAAGAAAGCTTGGATCATGTCCATGTTAATTTTATCAGTAATTTGTGTGAATATTCATATATGATTCACCAATGATTAATCAAAGAGAAACTTCAGACGAACTACTGATGACTGGTACTGTAGCGATGAATATCTGAAACTAAAATAAAGAACTTTTTGAAATAATCTAATTAAAAGGTCAGAGGCTTTATTGACTTCTACATATGTTTAAAGAACGGAAAGTCCATTTTTTCCACCTTAAACTTTAGCTTTTACATACTTCCTCCTCTTGTTACTTACTTACCCACTAGCCAAATATACCTTTGATACCTTTGCTTAGGCCACGTTAGCTGCCAGCTGGAAATCAGTCCACCAGAGAGGCCGAGAGCACCGAAGAAAGACGATGCGAGAGCGTCTTGAGACACAGGTAAGCGCTACCTGCGAGCCGAGAGCGAGGGAGAGAGGCCCAGAGACCCAGTGGGAAATTCAGTGGCTCCCCGCTAATGGGGGCTAGAGCCCAGAGCCTCTTATCAAGCAGAGTCAAAGCAAACAGGTATATTTGTATTTCGTATTGAAAGTCACTTATCTAAGTGGCAGAGAGAGAGGAGCTCTCTGAGAGGGAGAGCAAAAGAGCGTTTAGGAGCTAACTCTCCCGCATCTCAGAACCTGTTGCTGTGTCCAGTTCTGGGCTGTAGGAGCGACAGAGAGAGATGTAGCGAGCCAAGCGGGCCAAGAACCTGTTGCGGCAAAATGGCCTGCAACTTAGCCAAAAAAAAAAAAAACAGAAAAAAAAACACGCACAAAACTAAAGCCGAAAAAGAAAACAAAGGGAATAAGAACATCGTGTGGCAAGAAAGCCAGCCAAAAGAGCCAGCGGATGAACAAAGGAAAGGAGAACGGCTGATAAGCAAGGCCGTTGAGTCTCCAAAACGATGGTCGGAGATCCGAGATCACAGAGATCCAGAGATTCTGAGGATTCAGGCCGGACTCTCCGCTTCCCATTTCCATTCCCATTCTGATTCACTCAAAGTTGATTTATGTTCTGTTTGCACTTTTGATTTTCAGCGCAAGTTGATTTTAATTAAGAGTGTGTGTGCTCTCAGGAGATTTCTGGAGGAGAGGAGGAACACCAAGCTGGAGCTGGAAGACCACCAACGAAGTCGGGGTTACGAACTTGAACTTCTTGACCATCAAAAATTATTGATCAATTACTTAATTTTGAAGGAAAAATATCAATTGATGAGATCTAAGAGCAATGGTCTTGGAAAATCATATAGGGTTTTGAGCCAGAAGTTTTTTGCCATTCAAAATAATAGAAGAATTATTTTATTATTTATTTTGGATGAAGAATCATATGTTTTAGGTAAATCTAAAAGATTCGACTATCATTATATATCTTTTGCCAATACCATTTATTATCAAAATATAAAATCTTTTCCCGGAAATAAACGATGTAAATTGAAAAATAGTATTTCCAATGTTAAGACCTTCATTAGGAACTTAGTAACACCTTTAACGAAGTACCTTTCCTTCCGGAATAGAACACCAAAACCCTTCATTTTCGAACTTGAACCCTTTTTGGCCCAAATCAAATTTGGTTACCATAATTTTATCGGGCATGACCGAACCGTTAAATCGAAAGCTCTCGCATATCGCACGCAAACCAGGTGCTAATGAGGCATTTTGTTTCTGCTTTGGCTAATTTATTGTTTACGGCCGTGCTAAGAGAGTGGCGCAGATTTAACGGTATAAGCGAAAGGTTAGCCCAAACATGCAAATATCATATGGCCAGAATGCCAGTGTCCCGAAGCCCAGAACAAAGACCAATCAACGGTGTCGGTGTCGGTGTCGATGTCTATTTCTAGACAGATTCGCAGATCTTTGGGCCTCACTTTTTTTTGTGACTAGTTCCGATTGGTTCATTGAACGATTTTAGACGATCTGCTTTTGGTTCTGACCCATCTTCACATGGCATATACTATGGTACAATATACTCCCATGTCGGATTCCCAGCTCGAGGTTCGCACCTCCAGTCGTCATTCCCAATTAATCATCGCTTTGGCTTGTTGATCCAATCGCATTTGCTTTGCAAAAGACACAAGAGAGTTACAAAGCTGAAAGGGGGGAAAGGGGTAAGGAGAGGCGGCGAAAACAAGTTTATGGAGGGGGTGTACACTGGGAAAAAATAAATGTATTTTACAAGAAAAGTTTAAAGATAATTTGGACCTCTATTTGGCAAAACTTGTAACTATTTGATTTTAGTTTGAAGATAGATTACTAACAATCTTTCAAATTGAAAATGTTTATAGAAACTGAATCTATTTTTTAAGTATAAACTAAGAGCACTTTCCGGGGAAAACTTACAGAATATACTCATCTCATCTCAATAGAACAACCCTCTGACTATTATTAAGCTATATTTATATATATATTTTCCTTAAATAATACTTTTTATTTAAACAAAACCTACACAATTTTTTCTCTCTGCACTCAAAGGGAAGCTTGGAATGTGCCGCGACTATCAATCAATCTGCTGTTGCCCCCTTCCCTGCGACCTCTACCAAATTCAATCTATTGTCCAGCGGCTGTTACCAAATCCGTGGACCGGCTTTTTGACTTTCCATAGGAAAAGCCCCAAAATCACCCGAAGGTTATCGCTTATCCGGAGACTACTCCTCCGATTCCGATTCCCCGATTCCGTGGCTAGGTCGGATCTGCTATCTGCTTAGGCATTCAGGTGTGCGAAACGTGTGGTGGAACACTCCCTCATGCGGGGACCCAGATCTCCGTATAGCGATATAACGCGCACTGGAGACCCATTTAACGTGGGAAACGGCCGAGCCGGGCCAGGGCCCTTTTGCAAAAATTGAAAAGTGATCACAACTACTAGGAGCGGGCCCCAAATGTGAGTTGCATTTCAATTTCAGAGAGACGACGACGACGTCATCGGCTTCTCTGCTCCATATGGCAGCAAAATTTGCATTCAGCCATGTGTGGTTTTTTTGTTGTTGTTTTTTGTCCAGGAGGGGGGGAGTTACGCAGGGGAGTGCATTTTTAATGTCAAGCAACTGGCCGGCATGCCAAAGGTATTATGACATACATTTCAATTCAATTTTTAGATAAAGATGCGCCGCTGCTGCAGTTTGCTTTTCTTCTTTCGTTCGCTCTCTGAATGTGTATATTTTTGAAAAAATGCAACAAAAGCGGACCGTGGACCACGGACGATGGACGACATTTGTGTGGCCGGGGAATGAAGTTCCGCCATTGGCGATGATGTAAACATCAAAAACAGATACAGTCTCCCGACCCGAATCTATCTCTTTGAGTACAGTAAAAGGCAGATAAATGGGTTATCGCCGGATTAGTGGTGGGTCACGGAAACCAAGGGTTTCAGCTGGACTTTGCACTTTGAAAAATTGAAATATATAACCAGTAAAATATGTCTTTAATTATTATAAAATCAGATGTAGATTGAGATTATGCAATTTAAGGAGTTAAGGAGGTCCAAGTATGAATGCATATCAAACTTACTTACTTCTCCTATTAGCCAATGTCCACTGTGGCTATGGGTCTGTGCCTGTGGGAGCTTGGGCCACGATCTTCAGATCAAATCGGATCGGACCAACGGCCATCCTATAATATAACCTGGCGGCATTTGCTGCGGGCCATGCTTCGGTTTGTCAGTCAGTCAGTCTGCGAGTCAGTCAGTCAGTCAGTCAGCCAGTTCGTCTAATTGGATTTGCGCGCTTGTGCGTAACTATAAATCACACACAAACACACTATACACAGCACACGAGAGACCCAAAGACTTGGAGCAGGGACAACCGGTTTGATTGCCAAGTCACCCGCTCATAGCGAAGTGCAGAGATCCCATCGAGCTTTTTTTGTTTTTGTTTTTATTTCTTCTCCTCCTCAAAACTATTTGTAAAGTGACCAAAAGAGCCACAAAAAGTTGTTGCTGTTACCGTTCTTGTTTCCCCGTAATAAACAATATAAAGAATATAATTATGCGGCTGCATAAAACCCAAACGTATCAGCTTACGCAATCCAGAAAATCTGGCCCCTCCTGTAACATTTACATGGCTGGCACTCGTCGCCGGTCGTGTGAAAATTATTAATGGAGCCACTGTCTCCGGGACAAGTTCATGTGTCATGTGTGTGTGTGTGTGCAAGTGTGGAAATTGTACTGTACCTTCCCGGAAAAACAGGCTAGTTGGCGGCATATGATTTATCGGAGTACCGCCGCCCAGGTTGTAAGCGGATGTTGTAACCCCGCAGTTGCCAATCTAACTGGCCAGGTTCTGGCTAAAAAGCCGGAGCAACTACTTACTCCCAGATGAACCCTACCCAGGCCCAGGTCCACAAAAAACATTCCATTTGCCGGTGGTCTTCTTCCATCAAGCCCCACATGTGACTTGAACTTGTGCTGAACTTGCACATAGCTTCCTTCGGCTACTTGAATTTCACAGGGAAGGACGTCTGGCGAGGCTATAGAATTACAGTAAACAATAAAAAAAATACCCAAAGACAAGTTAATTGAAAGCCAACACCGCCATATGGCTTAACCGGTTTTGAAAATGGCGCCAAATCATATAACGTACATTTCCAGTGTCTGGCAGCACCATCTTATCGATTGCGTCGATGAATACTTCAATATCGATGTATCGATCAAATTTTAATCGAATATTAATTCGGATAGCCGATTTTTGTATACCCTTGATAAATGAACATTGATTTAAATTCAACAGAATACATTTTTATTTACCATATTTAATTAATTTCTTTATTTATCTAGCATCAGAATATTTTGGTTTTTATATATTTAAGCCTAGTACTCTGACAATTTATTGCAATTACGACGAGTTGGCAGTCCTAATTCTTAATAATTTACAGTTGCAATCGATTTCAAAGCATGCCGCCGTCTGCAGAACATTGATATTTTAGCCACATTTTGACCAAACCAAGCGAAATGGAGACTGGTGGGCAACTGAGCTATGTTAAGAAGATTATCCACTCGCTGGTGGTGTCCAGTCCAGGGCGAATAACCATCGAGCAGCTGATGCGCGACTATCGCAGCGAGGAGGGCTGCAATGTGCCGTATGGCCGGCTGGGATTCCGCGACATCGAAAGCTTCCTTCGGTCCATACCGGACACCGTTCTGGTAGGTACTACGACTACTACACTATGGATACTGTGCTAAACAACCATATTGGCAGGTACATGGTTACGGACCCACGGCCGTTGTGCTGGCGGTAGCCACCGCGAATTCGGCCCACATACAAGACTTGGTCCAGTGCCAGAAGAAGCCCAGCAAGCGTAATCGGACAAAGTTAAAGCCAAGGTTTTTCTACCAATCGGAGCAATCGGATCTGCGCTTTATAAACGAAAGCATTCGGAACATGAAGCAGCAGCAGCAACGACAACAGCAGCAACGGCAACAGCAGCCGCAGCCGCAGCCGCAGAGGCGATACCAGCATCCCGTCCACCAAATGCCAGTCTCCTATCCCAACTACAGTCTTTTGCAAAGACCGCCGCCAGTGGTCTATCCCAATATAAATGCCCTTATCTGCGCCGGACAGCAGCAACAGGTGCCATATACTATCCCACCGATGTGGTATAACCCAATCCCTGCGATGCTGACACCGTTTCCCTATCCCTATCCGCAGAACGTTCCGATGTTCCCAAAAATCGCACCGATGCTCCAGAGGCAAAATCTTCCAAGACCCGAGGTACTGAACTTTCGAAATCCTCAATCACAGGCAAAACCTCTGCCGGAAAAACCAGAAATCGAGATCAAGGAAGTAGTGGATTCCTTCAAAAAACTGTCGACTACGGAGAATACGGCTCCCACTGGCTTTATAGATCCGCTGGATAATGAACCTTACATATCTGATGGCGATGAATGCGTTAAGGATGACTCCAGTTCAGAGGATGGAGAATGGTCACCGCCGGCGGCAAAGGATGAAAAGGCCGAACTGGCTAGCCCTATTGATGAAGCTGTGGAGCTCGAACTCGAGGAAGTTTCCCAAAGCGAGCCCAATCAGGAACCCTTGCCCACAACTCTGGAAAGTAAAGATCAAACTCAGCAGCAGAATAACCCCTTCCTTATGTCCTCGGATGAGGTAAAATCTGGTTTTAAATATATTTTCATTTAATAAAATAATTAAGTTTCTTTTTCTTAGGACAAACCCGACCTTCAGCCTGTGCCCAGCCAGCCTCATGGTGCCACGAATCCCTTTATAGACTACGAATCCTCTGATGACGGCAGCGATGAGAATGCCATTCCAGCCTATGCCATTGTAAGAGTTTAGTTTGAAAATTCACAACAATCATTCATCCTCGATTCCCTTTCAGGACGATCGAGTTCTGGGTGTTGACTACCCGAAGGAGTGCGTGCGTTCAGATTTCAAACTGCCAGTTCTCGACGCCTCAGCCATGTTTGAGATAGGCCAGCGCATCGAGGTTCAGTTGGTGCGGGTAGACCACCCGCACAGCTTTAAATTTTGGATATACAACGAAAAGTACGAGGACTACATGGCCATGTACCTTAATATGCAGTAAGTTATCTTTGCCCACACTGATTTATTCTCGGTAATAAACTACCTGATCTCCTGCAGAGCCTGTTACGAGAACCAGTTTCCGGACAATTACAGAATGCCATTGTGCCTGATCACCACAGATCATATCTGCGCGGTGCGCTCCAACAAAAGTGGAGCTTGGGAACGAGCCCAAGTGATAAGACATCAGCCCGGTAACTCCAGCAAGATTGTCGAGGTGCAGCTGGTCGATACCGGGGACGTGATGTGTGTGAGCCACATGAATGTGAGGCATTTGCTTAAGGATTTTGCCACGCTGCCGCCGCAATGCTTAAATGGCCGCCTGGCTTATGTTACGCCCTGGAAGGGTCCTGGCTGGTCAGCTGAAGCGGTTAAGTACTTCTTCAGGCTGGTTTCCTTTCGCCGTCTCTACGCTAAGATCGAGGGCATTAAGGTGAGTGCCTTTGGACTTTCTAAAGCGTTGCAGCTTCTAAGCTCAATCTTTGCAGGATAACATTGCCTGTTTGGTGCTAGTAGATCCGAATACCTCGCCGAATGTGAACAAGGCCCTCGTCGACTCTGGTTGGGTGCGTCGCTGTTACACAACCTAGACTTAGGTCACTCTATATAAACTTATAAGAAGAAAATTCGTTAAAGTTGACATGGGATGTCGCAGTTGTTCTTAAGTTCTCAAACTGAATTACGTTATTATCGCCCAGATATCTTTGATTTACGGACCTCAACAAATTGAAACTCGTTTTTGTATTATTTTTAAGGCAAACGCTGTCCTTCTGCTTTTCGTTTTTATTAGTTTACGTGTAATAAAATACTAAGTTACATAAATCCTTCAACAAGTCGCGCTGGTGTTCTTCGCCTGATTTATGCCGGAAAGTAAAACAAACCAGGAAACTAAATAAATATATATATATATGTTATTTCGGAACGGAAATTCGAAATCTGAATGAAAATTATAATGATCTTGCTGCACGGCAATAAATACTTGTAATGTAACTGAGGCGGCTCTTTATTTTTAACAATTCCCTATAAAAGACAACATTGTCTATGTTTTTGTATATATATGTTGTGTATATAGTTGGTTTCTTGTCGTCTGTTTTGTTTTTTGTTATTTTCTGGTGACCGTTGAAACGACGGCACCCTGAGGTTGGTTTTTAATATATTTTTTGTTTGTTTTTTTTTTTTTTTTGTTGAGGCTTCTCTACTACGTTGTGTGTCGAGTGGTGTTTTTTTGTTTAGTGAGTGAAAAACTAATAGTTCAACTACTAATGCGCATTTCGTTAAATTTGCTTAAATACTTTTAATTTTTGTTTCGCTTCTGGGTTTGTTTTTGTTTTGTATATTGCTGAGTTATGTTCTCCCTTTTGGTTTTGTTTTGTTTTGTTTTGTTGCAATGCGTATTTAAATATGCTATATAATCGCAATAATACATAATTGTTGGTTGTTTGTTTGTTTGTTTTGTTGGTTGCTCGAGTACATAATAGCTACGCGCATAAATATGTTTTGGTATGCTGTAACGCTTCGCTTCGTTTATATCATAAGTTAATGCATATGTCTGTCTGACTGTCGCCTGTTTTACCTCTCGATCCGGGTCACCTGGCCAGCTACAGGTGTGCTTCGCGTGTGTGTGTGTGTGTGTGTGGTTTTGTAGTAGGTCCATAGGACTAACACCTATGTGTAGCAATTCAAAAGTCTATTCACTTCGTTATCGTTACAATATCGTGGGCATAAAACTTAGATGTAGATTTACTTTATATGTCGGTATCTAGTATGTTGTGTGTGAGTGTGTGTGGCAATTTTTCTATGGCTGCGTGGTTGTGATTCTCTGATCTGATCTGTCGTCTTGTCTGCTGGCTGCTGAGTTCTTCTCTATCGTATATTTATCTCTGTATGTTCTCGTTTTCTCTGTTTCTCGGTTTCACTTTTTTTTTTGTTAATTTTTTTTTCGATTCTTATATTAAAGTCATCACAGTTAGCGGAGCTGAAATTATGAATAATTATTGAGGACATTTTTTGTGTAATTGTTTTGTTTGTTCTTTTTTTTTTTTTTTTGTTTTTTTTTTTTTGATTTTTCATTTTTAATACGTTTTTCTACTAAATCGCAATTGCATATATAGAGTGTCTACCATAAATTGATTCTTTTTTTAGTGTACTCTTATCGCGTCTTGGGGTTCCTTTTACTAAATTATTATATACGCATGTGTGAGTGTGGGAGTCCTGTGTTCTGTGTGTGTGTGTGTGAGTGTGGATGTCAAGATGTGGCTGAGTGAGTGTCCTGCGAGCCCCTGGACTCAGATGGTTGCCCGATGCCCACCGGCACCGCTAGTCGTCCCCATCATCATCATAGTCATCGTCGTGCCTCAGTGTCATGGAGTGTTGCCCTCGAACAGAGCACGGAACTCGCCGCTCCGGGGTCGCGGCAATCCCTCTCGTATCGTCTGCACCGGCTCAGCAATGCTCGACTCTGACCCATGCAGTAAATTCTCCTTGAGATCCATGTCACTGAAAGAGGTGGGCATGATATTAGCTCAAGTATTTATAAATTATAATTGTATATTTATTTGTGCTTTGAATACTCCTTATTTCATTGCATTTCTCCCTTTGGCAACTCACTCATCTTTGCAGTCATCCGCCTCGGCAGCCAGAGCATTCACCACAGCCGTGATCGTGTTCGACTCCGGATTGCTCAGCTGCTCGTCCTTCTGCTGCATTATGTTTGGATTCTTGCCAATCTTGTTCAACCGCTCGGCGGCCACAGTCTCCATGGTCTTGCGCATCAGCGGATACTGATCCAGAACGCAATTGAAATGATCCACGCTCAACGAGAATAGATTGCAATAGGTTTCGGCTCGCACGCTGGCCACACGACGCGCATTGGTCAGCAGACAGATCTCACCGAAGTAAGAGCCGTCCGATAGTGAGGTGGCAACCTGTAATATCGAGATGAATTATTAAACAATTTATAATTATAAAACAATATGATTATATAGTTAGTTACCTCGCCGTTGGCCATGACAATGTCCACCACGCCCTCCTGTATGAAGTACATCTTTGTACCGATCGTACCCTCCTTTATGATAATATCACCTGGAAGATCAAAAAAACTCGTTAGATACTGATATAATTAATTGAAATATAAAAGATAAAGAGAGAATTTAGCATTTTAACTCGGGATTAGAGTTGGTGATGGGTATATATTTTGTTTTTCTTAGGGAAGCTGTGTTTCGGATGTGGCAAGGCATCCTCATCAGTAGTTTTTAAGGCGTGCAAAACGCGGAAGGTGTTAAATATATAATTTCAGCTTAAAATAAAACCAAAAGCTTAACAAAAAATTAATTAAAAGTTAATTCTCAAAGCTTAAACAAGACATTCGTATTATTTTTCTACAATGATCACCTCTGTTAAGACCAAAACTATATTTATATTAATTTTTAAATAGAATTTCTTATGTGTAGATCACCATATAGTTGTTCAATTCAATTTATTAATATTCTTTAAAGGGGAAACGTGTCCCCCTAAACTCACCTGGTTGGAAAACTTCGTATTTCAGTTTGGTAACTACGTCGGAAACGAAATTCGAATCGGCATTAGCAAAAAAAGGCACTGACGCCACGAGGGACCTATAAAAAATAAATAAATTAATAATAGGAATTAGTAAGTTGTATAATTATACTAGCTATAATGACCCACCTGCAGTTGTAGTTGATGACATCCTCGCGCAATTTCTCGCTCAACTCGCCAAGTATCAACTCTTCATCGAAGAATTTACCCTGGTACCGATGCTCGAAGTATTCCGTTATCCTCTGCCGCATATCACGCGGCAGCTTGCGATAGGCCATGTACTCCTCCACCTGCTTGACCTTCTCGCGGTACTGGCGCCGGCTAGAGTCCAAGCTCTGGATGAGATTGGTCGCATGACCGAGGAACAATGCATAACAGGTGGCCCCGGATATCATCGATAGCATCGTTAGCCACATGTCTGTCAGTGATTGTGGTGGGAATCTAAGGGATGAAAAATTTAAGGATTAAAAGGTATGTATATATAATATTTATAACAAATCCTGTTACCCACCTGCCATAGCCTATGCACAGCATATGCGACATGGCCTTGAACAGTGCCCACGAATACTGCTCCAGCCAGTAGGATTCCTGGAAATGGAACAGCCCATTTTAGTTAGATAATATCAGCTGATTGGGATTTACCAAGTTAAATAAACAAGGCGCACCTGCAACTCGTTGATGGAGACCCAGGAGTTGGATGGAAAACCCTGCAACATTGGCACTAAGAACTGCAAGCAACCGCTCCAGTGGCCGATCAGGAGCATCATGCAAATTAAATTGAAGATCCTCATGAAGACCGAGGCCATATTGAGGAACTGCAACCAGAGAGGTCAATCAAAAATTGTGCACATCAACCAAGGTCCAACACCGCTCATATGTGTGTGTGTGTATAGGTGTGTATTTGTGTTTTGGGTGTGTGTATGTAGTCAAAGAGTAAGGAGCTACTAGATAGAGCATCTTAGATCCATTATTAGGAGTAGAGGAATTTATTATAATAAACTTTATCGATTTAATATCAATTTAAAATGTGCCTAAAAGTAAGATTTCAAATCCTTAACCATTTCATACAATTTCCTAGCAGCTCCTTACTCAATGATATGGTGTACTTGTGTGTTTTTGGGTGTTTTTGAGAGTGTATGCGTGTTACATCTGGGTGTGTGTGAGTTCCACATATTGTATATAAAACCAAATGTCTCAAGTAAACGAGAGAAAGAATAACCCAAACGAGGAAATGATACTTGGAACTAGGAAATTTTTATTAAATTGTTTACTTCGGAACTTGGAGCATAGTTTTTTTTTTTATTGTTTTTGGTGACTTTTGGCGTTTCCAGCTACCGGTAAATATAAACAGTTATTGCAGTTATGCCAATCAAAGCAACTAAAACAAACCAAACCACAGCCATTAAACAAGAAATTACTCAATCAATCGGCGCCTCCCGTCTCTCCCCACTCTGCCTCGTTAGTCAGTCTCCGACAGCCGATAAGTATGCTATGCAGATCGCAACAGAGGGGCTCGGAGTGGGGGGGAGATATGGTACGGCCGATAAGATAACATAAGATAAGATTAGTCTAGTGTTAGGCAATACAACAGTGTGTCCGGTGTGTACGGTGTGTACTTTGTGTACAGGGTGTACAACCTGAGCAATCAATCAAATCCAAACTCAATCAATTCAAAGTCAAATTCAAATTCAAACCATTTCTACGTTTTTTTCGAATAGGTGCAAAATCAGCTGCTAGATTATGGTACAAGTGCTCATCTTTACTTTTGTTTTTTCATTGTTTTTTGTATTTTGTTTTACGTTTGTTAAACATAATTATGGACACTAAGCCGTTCAAACGTTCAAATCGAAACTCGTATTTTACAATGAAAGCGTTTTTGTTTTTTTGTCTGACTTTCGCAGTTTTGTTAGTAATTTGAACTACGTAATTCTGTACAAAAGTTTTTGTAAATTGTAAACGAACCAACGAAATGTTAACCAGAAATTAAACGGAAACGAAATAACCAAACGAACGGTAAACGAAAACATAGAGCAAGAGCAGGAACACAGAGATTGAGAGGAACAAAGTGAGCAAGAGAGAGAAATTGAGGCAGAGAGGGAGCGGTTGAGAGATAATAAAAGAAATGCTTGTTCTTGTTGTTGCATTCAAGAATTCAGTGGCTGTAGGCTGCGTGTGTGCGTGTACATGTGTGTGTGTGTGTGTGTGGGAGGATGTCACTACAAAAAAAGCTTATTTCTTTAGTTTATTATTTTCTTTTACGCGCTCCTCCTGAAATCTTTTGTACAACAGAAAAGGAAAAGGAGGCAGAGTTAACAAATATATAATAATTGAGAAAAGTGGAGAAACCAAAACCAAACTGAAACACAGAAACAGTAACAAAACAACAAGTAACGGTAGCAGCGGCAGCAAAATAGAGTTGTATTTTACACAGAGAAAAAATGTATATATTCACATGGAGAGGGAACAAGGGTAACTATTTTTTTTGGAAAAGGTATTTTTAGTTGGCAAATATGACTTTTTTTAATGACTTTTAATACCCAAAACCATTATATATTTAAAAATAATTAATTTTATATTCAATACATAAAGAATTCTGATCACACTTTAAAATGTTTCAAATGTTTAAAATTATTAGACGCTAAGTCTCCTATATTTTTTTTTCATATATATTTAAGTTTTTTTTCTCTGTGTATTTCCGGCAAAGAGCAAGAGAAAGTGGAGAGTTCGAAAGCGCGCAGCACAAAAGCGGAAAGCATTGAGAGCAGAGTGTCAATCAAAGTGAGGATAAGTTAAGTACGATAGATACGATATAGGTTAAGGATATGTGGAAAGCTTTTGGCACGGGCCCACAAATGTATGCTATAGAATACGAGTAGTATGTGGCTAGATATAGTACAGTGTTCGTGTTCGATCTGATTGGTCGTTGGATCAGTTTCCCTGCTGCAGATCGATATGGTGTGTCTCGTGTCTGGATCTAAGACCTAAAACCTACAACGAAAGCAGCATCAGCAGCATTACTCTTCCAACTATGTATGTACATATTTTGTGCGTGATTTGATGCACTTTGGTTGCGTGTTTTTACAGTGGTAACATTTCTTCTCTTTGCTACTAAAAGCAGGAAAGCATTCAAAGAACACACACACTAAGCAATCCGTAATATCTCCTGAGATCTGTGGCGTTTTCATGCTCTTCACAGCGACTCCAAGGCCCAGCTAATCTGGGTGGCACAACATTAGATAGTACGATAGGATCTCCGATCATGCCCATGCATGGAGTCAAAAGCTACGACTGAATCTAGCGAAGTATATATATTACAGTATCCTTTTTAAAGACCGATTCTACGTCGTAGGAAGAGCATGAAAAGAGCTTCGATTTCACACCGAAGATCGTTTTGTTGGCTGCTTTTCTATTTTTTTGTGGCTAGACTCTCTTCTTCGTTTTCGTAGCATTGAGATTTTCATTATGCATCAAATGAGAAATAGAGATTATGTATGGCAAATATCAATCAATCAATCAATCAGTCAATCAATTAAGGTAATTAAAAATGGCAGTCTCAGAAAATTTACAGAACGTACGAACGAACGAACATTAAAATCAAGCAAACATGATCAACGAACAATCGAACAATCGAACGAACGAACAATCGAACGAAATTATGCACTAAAACTCAATTTTGGCTTAAACATTACTCAAAAATGTGAGCTATGCCGCCACCAATTAATACATAATCATAATTTCAATCAATCAATCAAGGCTTTTGGTTTTTTTTTTTTTTTTTGTTTATCAATAATATACTGAAGTTGTTGTGTTGTTGATTTTGATTTTTGGTTTGTTACTTTTTTATTGGATGGTTTACCTTGAGAATTAGGTTGCTTTTTGTCAAGCCATCTTTGTCTTTTCTGTGCATTCTCCCTCTGCGATCAGCACTTTTTTTCTGTAGATTCTGCAGAATCTAAAAACCATATATATACACAGGTATTTTAGGCCCTGATTCAGCTAGGTTGGATTTTTGGTATTTGTATTTGTTTTGTTTTTATTTAAGTGGCTCTTAAACTGATTGTCAGAAGCATCATAAGTTGGTTAGTCGCGTTTAGCAGAATACTTTTCATTTTATCGCTTAAGTTGAGCGTATCAAAAACAAAATAAACATAAATCATAATATATATATATAATATATACGGTGGTTTCCAATCTTAGGCAATGTTTTACAAGGGTCTGAAGAAACTTGTACTTGTACGTATCTCATTGGGGGGTGTAGTTGTGGAACGGGGTTGGGGGGTTAAGGTGGGAGGGAATCTGTGGGCGGAGGGGGTTCCTTCGGATTTATAGAGATAAAGCACTCCTCAACCCTTGAGTTGCGGAAATAGTATGCCTTCAAAGAAGTTCAAAGAGTTGTACAAAGTGCAATGAAGAATATCGATTTGAGTGCTTCAAAGTCGGCAAAGAAATGAATAGGAAATCGTAAGACGTAAATCGTAAATCGTAAATCGTAAATCTCGTAAATATATATAGATTATCAGAATATCAACAGAAGCGATAAATCGGAGACTCAACTGAAGAAATGTGAAAGAAAGCAAAGGATTCTTCCCGCGGCACAAGTGAACGAGTTCTCAAGCGTAGCGAGCACGTTAGATGGTTCGATAAAAAAATACCCAAAAAAAAAGGATACACATTTTCGATTCGATTTGATTTGAGTGTGTTATACGAGTATGTCGGCGAAAGGGTGTGCTTTCTGGAGTGTGTGTGTGTGATAGATAGAGGAGTGTGTGGTTGTGTGTGTGTGTTTGTATTCCGGCAGTTATAATTCTGCGGGGAATTACGCATAGGTATGGTATATTCAGGATCTGGTCTGGGTGGACTCGAAGCGCAGCAGGCGCACAACACGAAACAAACATCGGGGGAATCACACAACTGTATAATGTACAAACTGAGTTGGCTTTATGGTACAGCGATTGTCTGGTTCTATGTCGGTTTTTTTTTTTAGGATTGAGACCTTATAGACACACATACTTAGTAGGTTGAGGGTTGAGGTTATCAATATACTTGGTAAACAAAACGATTGGTAATCGAACGCAAAGGATTTAAACGTTTATAATCATAGAAATCATAGACACAGAGGTTCCATTTAACAACTCAACTCAAAGTAAATTACATAGTTTTAGAACATTTCTGCGCGCCTTTCACGGTTTTTACAATTTTAATTTAAAAATCATTTACTGCCGCCACACACATGTACAATACACATGTAACAAAGAAAAGTGAGCACTTTGGGGATACGAGTTTTATAATTAATATTATTCTTAACCCCTGACCTCTGACCACTGACCTAATTGCCGTTGCCTAGATATAACCTAGATCCTCGAATCTGTTTTTATTTGTGGTGTGGAGTGAACGAGTAGTTATGCTGATCTTACGGTCGAGAATTTGGAGCAAAAGAAAAAGGGTAACAGGGTTGTTTCGACAAAGGACCAAGGGGTCCCTCGAAAAGTAATGACAAAACAGAGGAATTGGCATATATAGACACAGAAAAAAAGTAGAACAAAATGAGGGTCAATGTGATCTGGTTTTAAATAGAATAAATATTTTAAAAGTAAGTTAGTATTTCACAATATTTAATACAAATCTTTTAAGACTTAAAAAAAATTCTTAAGACAGGATTTCCATACATTACAGATCAAATTGACCCCCCTTTTCCCCTGTGTGTATATATATTATACAGATGTGTTTGATAATAAAATGAAAACCAGGGGAGAGCTAAGAGTGTCAGTAAGTTGTTATGCAAACTAAAGAAGAACCTGGTAACGAAACAAAACTGAAACTGTAACTGAAACTAAAACTGTAACTGAAACTGAGGGAAACGAAAACGTAATCGAGCGTTGCCAGAATGAGCCGGGTGTACTCACATAGACCTCCTCCCATTGGGACACATAGCGCACGAGGCGGGACAGTCGGAGCAGTCGCACCAGGGAGAGCAGCTTGGCCAGGCGCAGGATGCGCAGAGCGCGTCCGGCATGCAATATTTGAAAAGAATCAGAGAAATCCTGCAATTTCATAATCTTAATCAAAATGTATCGTACTGTTTCTTACATACGTTAACTTACTTGATTGAAAATTAAAAATATATAATCTAGCGGTATCGACGAAATCAAATCGAGAAAAAACCAAGTTCTTAAATAGTGTTTAGCTATAAGCTTTGGATCCAATATTACTTGTTCAGCGTTGTCTTGTTGCATAATTCCTGAAATCAGAATATTCGGGCGAGAGATATATGGTTAAGCAGGGGCGCAGCAAAGACGGGGGGGGTGGCGACATTGGAACCAACCAGGAGGACAACGGGGAGGGTTATTTTGGGGTCTTTTGTTAGTTTGTTGGGCTGAGAGGGAAGAGTGTGTGCATTACCTGTTCTAAAATTGACTACAATATCTATTAAAAAAATAGTATCACTTAGGCAGTTGAAGGCAATCCATCGTGTGCTCAGATCATCGTTGAAGAATGATATTGCGACTGGCAGGATAATAAGATTTGCTACTAATAATAAAAGCATGCAAAGGTCCCAGTAAAACCTGTGAATAAAATATTTTTTATAGATTAATAAAGCTTTGATGAGGCACCTCTCACTTACCTGAATGAACTGCACGGGTGTATGACCCAATGCCCGGAAGTTTTCTGACGTATGCGCTCCTTGACCAGTGCCTTGCGGCTGCCAAACAGTTTCATGGCCAGTCGGTTGTCCGTCGGCTGGAACCATGATTGCAATTGACTTTTTAGGAAATTCGCAGAGACTTTTTCCGAAACGATCGGTATGTTGGGCATGGGCTCCTCTTTCGGAGTGCCGTACAACGACACGTCATCAAAGTGTACCTGTGGGGGGTTTAGAAAATGCCATTATTAGTCTTGTTTTAGATGCTAAATATCACAGGTGCCTGAGTCAAGTCCAAGTCACAGTTTAAGCGCAAAATATGGTTTGAAATGAGGGTAAAAAATTATATATTATAATGGATAAAATTAACCACTTTATAAAAGGTATTTTGTAGTCTCTTATAAAGGTTCTAATGAATGTTTAATGTAAGTTTTATGCCCGTTCATGTTCTAGTGTTACTAATAAAACCTTTGCGCTTGCCATTTCGGTTCCTTGGTCGCATATTAGCAGGGCCTCATCATCGAAAGCGGTGACCAGCGAGTCGGTGCAGGTGTTTTCAAACGAAATTCGCAGATCGTTCTCATTCACATTCAGCACCGAGCAGTAGGAGCAGCGTACCGATTCCTCACTATCGCCGCTCAGCAGGCTGCAAATATGGCATTGATAAGATCATTGATTTAACTGTAAAACACGGAAGTGCTGCTGCTGCTGCCTCGACAAAAATTCCGTTACATATCGTTTAAATTATGCCATAAGGCGAGACGGCCTAAAATGAAAGTGAAACTGCACAAATGGGGGGCATTTTCGAGTATGTTAACGCACCGGTTTTTATTGCCTTTATGTTTATTATTATTATGTACACCCTTATGGCGGGTATTAGTAGTGTTTATGTTTACTTTGCTGTGACAGTTGTGGCTTTTATTATGGCTAACTATAGTGATATATAATACAGCACAGACTATAGCTTTCAGTGAGTCTATAGAATCGATAATCACATCATTAATCATTGAGCTGTTAAAGCCGAGTTTGATAGAACTAAATCTGTGTTGACACAATTTGATAGAGCTCTGTTAGGTATAAACAATCCCATTGAAAACTGACAAATCTAATTGTTATAGTTGGGTTTCATATATATTATTATTATTTGTGATTTTTGGTG
>JAEIIL010020991.1:0-22611 GCA_018905715.1 Drosophila lini
ACAATTTAATGAAAATGAAGAGATGGTCTTTTATAAATTAGTAATAATAATATTTAACTTAATAAAAATATAAAATAAATTTTCAAAATTATTTAATTTTTACCAAGTTAGTAATAAAAATTAATGAATTGTTTTGGAACCCCGAACTAAAAAAATAACAAACTGTTAAGAGTGACCAGACGCTTATACTAATTCTAATTGGTATATTTTTTAGTACACTTACGATTTCGGTATTTCTTTGGAACTCGTCCACACTGCCCCTTTACCCTCGTGTTCGCCGACTTATTTTGAAAGAAAACTTAATTTTCGCATTTTCGGAGCGACTAAGTAGTTAATCCCTTCTTAAGTTTAAGTTTAATCACTATGAGCACTGAAGCGGCGAAGGCGGCGGCCAGCCAGGGGCTCAGCCAAGAGGCCATTGTGGCCCAGTTCCAACAGCTGCGGAATGATCAGCGCAATTTGGCGAATAGCCTGAATACCTTGGAGATGGATTTGCGCGAGCACAAGTGAGTCACTCGGCGGCCGAAGATGGGCAACGGATTCCACACCATCTGGGGCAGTTTTGCATCTGAAACACCTTAACTAACACCTGTTTTTTCCTGGCAGAACTGTTATCGAAACCCTGCAGGCGGCGGATCCGGAACGCAAGTGCTTCCGGCAGATTGGCGGCGTCCTGTGCGAACGGACCGTTAAGGAAGTGCTGCCGCAGCTGGTGGAGAACAAGGACTTTATTGCCAAGACCATCACCATGGTCACCGAGGATCTGAGCAAAAAGGGCAGCGAGCTGAACAAATTCAAGGAGGAGCACAACATCAAGATTCGCGGCGAGCATCTGGGCACCGAGGGAGCCAAGGGCACAGATGCGGAGGGCAAGGCGGAGAACCGCAACGTGCTGGTGTCCTAGGGGACGCTGCAACCTCATCCCCCGCACCCGTATTTATTGTGTCTATGTTGAGAGGGAACTCTGCCAGGATTTGCGAGCAGTAATCAGCGATTATTGAGCGTTTCTAATGTTGTATGTAATTCTAGCTTAAGGCGCGCAGTTCACGACACGCCCCCAATCGCACCTTCACACCAGCACCCGCCATTTCCCTACTTCATTTAAACTTAACCCACTCTGGCCACGAAATTAAAGAGAGAACCGAAACCTTCAACTTCTGTAACGAAATGAAAGGGGCGTCTTGTGATTTATTGGAGATCTCCTTCAATGGGAGCTTATATTCCCTTAGCTGCCTCATCCCGTTGGAAGTCCCTCTTTCCCCCAGTTTTGCTCAGCAGCCGGATGTTGGTGATGCAGATGTCATGGGAAACGGCCTTGCACATGTCGTAGACGGTTAAGGCTGCCACAGAGACGGCTGTCAGGGCCTCCATCTCCACGCCAGTTTGGCCGGAGCAGCGAACCGAAGCCTCCAAACGGACGCACTGCTCGCTCTTCAGAAGAGTGGCCTGCACTTTGACGGAGGACAGGCTGATATTGTGGCACAGGGGAATGAGGTCCGAGGTGCGTTTGGCTCCCATGATGCCAGCTAGCTGGGCCACCGTCAGAACATCTCCCTTGGCCAGCTCGTTGGCCGCTATGAGCTGGGTGAGCCGTTCGCCCACCTGGACAGTGGCCTCAGCTCGAGCTAATCGTGTGGTCGAAGGTTTGGCACCCACATCCACCATCTGGGCCTTGCCCTGGGCGTTGACATGGGTGAGATGGCTGCAGTTTCTGATCTGGAGCTGCTGCCTTGAAGGATGGTAAGCCTGATGATAGAGATAGTGGTGGCTATGATGATGATGGAGCAGTGGAGCAGCACCTGGAATGGGAGAGAAAGAGGAGAGTGTGGTGTGTCTACTAGCCGCCAATGAGTATCATGGGCCGGTTCTCCATCTGCGACAGGTTGAGCATGCCTGCGAAGGAGTAACCAAGGTCTGAAGTCGTTCTACGTTTTATTTGGGATCCAAACTCACCTGCATGCTGTCGCTTCTTGCGCTGCACTGCCGCTCCAATGAAGTCCACCAGCTGCTCTTCTGTTACATCTTCCCTGCGCATGGCATCCCTCAAGGAGAACTCCTTGTTCCCAAACAGGCAAACCTTAATGTTTCCATCGGCGGTGAGCCGAAGTCTGTTGCAGGTTCCACAAAAGTGTTCCGTCATCGAGGTGATGAAGCCCACCTGACCCTTGAATCCGGGCACTGCGTAGGCCTTGGATGTGTCGTTGGGGCCATTGGGCAGGGCCTCAAAGTCCGGCCACCTTTGCCTAATGGCCTGCAGAGTATCTCTGTAGGATATCAGCCTCTCCGTGTGCCACTTGTTCCCGGAGAAGGGCATGTATTCAATGAAGCGCACATCCACCGGCCGATCCTGGGTGAACTCCACAAAATCACAGATTTCGTCCTCGTTGAAGTTCCGCATCAGGACACAGTTGACCTTGGGAGTGTAGCCCAGCTGGACAGCCAGATCTATGCCAGCTATGACCCGCTCCCAACCCTTCCTCCGTGTTATCTTCTCAAACCGATCCCTCTTCAGCGTATCCAGGCTGATGTTGAGCGAATCTAGTCCTGCTCTCTGGAGCGATGGAAGCAGGCGTGTGAGTACCAGTCCATTGGTAGTTATGCCAACCTGCTCCAGCTGCGGCAGAGCCTTCATCTGGGCCACTATTTCAACTATATCCCGCCTGACTGTGGGCTCTCCTCCCGTCAAGCGGATCTTGCGGACTCCCTGCTCCACGAATATGCGGGCCAGGCGGAGGATTTCCTCGGTGGTCAGCAGATTCTGCTTGGGGTGCAGGGAAACGCCCTCGGCGGGCATGCAGTAGTCACCTGGAAATGTTGGATTTTATACATAGGTGAGATTAAATTTGATGGCATTTTGAGCTTAAGCTTATTATAATATTCAATTGACTGAAACTTGTACTATAGCTTTTAAACAACATTTTTCAATGGTATTATTATTATTATTTTGTTAAGAGCAAAACATGACACATTTAGATAATTAACTTAATTGACTTTGATGAAGTCAAAATAACAATTCAGTCAAATTGTTGCTATGAAATACCTTGATGTAGGAAAAACTTTAGAATATTCTGGTACTTCAAAGAGTACTTTATCATTTATCAGCCAAGGTAAGTAAACAGCACTTGAATTGAGCCATCAAACAATTCGTATGAAGTAAATTATAACCCAGAAATCAAATTAGAACATCTACACTAATTTGGCAACCAAAAAAAATCAATTACAATAGCTTCGTTTCTAATATTTGCCCCGCTGCTGTGCCATATGTAAGACACGAATTTCGCCACAAAATTCAATCAAGGTGGAAATCCACTTGAGGCCGACTACTATCAAACATAACAATATATAAACATAACACTGATAAGGATAAAAACATGGCGCCCACAGGTTGCGGTAGGATTTGAAGGTTTCTATCTGGAATACATACATCGCAGGTTACAGCGCTCGGTGAGGGAGATCCTCAGGTAGGTGTGGTGTCTGCCAAACGTATCCGTCAGCGGCGAGTTCTGCAGAATTTGAAATTCAACAAATGGAAACTTTTGAAGTTTTAAGAGCGACTCACCTTTCTCTGCACCTGTTTCTCCGCCGGCTGCTCCAGTGCTGGAGCACTTGCTGTGGCCAGCTTTAAGGAACCGGTTGTGGCCTTTAGCCGGATTGCTGTTGCTGCTCCACCGCGTCCGTTCTCCTGGCCCAATAGCCGAATCGCGTGTCTCGCCAGTAGCCGCATTACGTATATTTTGATTAATGTGCTCTCTCAGCTAAAACGTATTTTAAACGACGAACGACAATTGAATTGGCTTACGTAAAACCGACGGTTCGCGGGGGGGCCAAAGGGATTTTGGTGTCGCTGTCACTGGAGGAGCGCCGAGAACATAACGATTTCGGACAGTTCGGTGTGATAAGCAATTACATATGCCAGGGGCACGCTGCCCGGTCTTCTTCTCGCTATATATACCGCCGATTCCGAGGGTTCCGAACAGCCGCCGGCGAGCGTTGTTTATAAACTAAGTCGCCAGAATCGGTGATCATATGGCGGAGCTTCTGGTGGCCAGCTTTCGCCATTCGCCAAAAGCTTTCTAATGGTACACTGGGAAAATTTTGTTAACGGTATGATTTTATGATTATGATTTTAAATAAATAAATAATTAAATGAAGATACAAATCCGTACATAAAAATATCCATTATATAATATTACATTTTTCTTGAGCGAAGTATAAGTATGAATACTTTATAAGATTTCTTTCTTCTGATAAAAATCCTTATATAAAATATATCCATTATATAATATTAACATTTTGTTAAGAAAAGTATAAGTGGGGAGGCTAAATGGGTAAGATAGGGGAGGCAAGAAGGAACACCAGAGCTTTGACCTCTCCTCTGCTAACTTTTCGAGTTGCTTACCTCAGCAAAAGGTAAGCCGTGTTTAGGTTAGCACTTTATATTTCATATACTTTGATTTTAATAGCTTTAATAAGGTAAAACTTTCAGCTTTAATTATAATTTATATTTACTTTTAAAAGCAAAGGTGTTTTTTAATTTATTACGCCAAAGTTTGCCATAGAAATGGGCATCTTGAAGTAAAACAAGTGTCTGAATTTTATGGTTAAAAGTAATTCCAACAAAATCATCTAAGTTTTTATTCCAAGGCTTTCTTACTAAAAAAGTTTAATGATCCAATTTATTTTCATCAGAAACAATATACAATATTAATGTCGTTAAAATACACATTTTAAATATAAATTTAAGCACGGCTGGAATATAAAACTAAACATTAATGATCCCTCCCCTTCCCTATATTCATACTTCACATCGCTTTATCAGCACTTGAATCGGTCAGGAAGCTGATGTTTTGCTCTTTTCACACCAAAAAATCTCTCTTTTACAAGAAAGAGGCTCGTTCTTACTGCCCTATGCCACTGTACTTGAAGATCCCTTTTTGTTTATCTTTCTCTTTCAGCTATGTGTGGCACTCCCGCTCTATACCCTCTGAGGCTGCGTCCCGATTCCGTGGCCAGTGGTGAACTCTCTATTCCAGCATGTGTTTATTTGAAATTCGAATAGGCCGACATATACACACGATCGTCAGTTGGTGTCGGAAATCCAGACGGATCAGAACTATGCATATTAGTCGCTGGAATATAAAGCGGGTCTCGCTGCTCCTCAGCACCGCCCTGCTGCTCTACGTATTCGTTTTCTCCAGCGGCTATCACAAGTACCAGATCGAGGGCATTATCGGCCGGACGCAACCGGAAAAGGTCTGGGAGTATGTGGCGGATTTTAACAAGATGCGCCTGCTCAACCCCACCATGTGAGTATTGAACAGATTTTTAGAGAGATTTAAGATTGATTTTCCAATGATATAACAAAAATTAAATGTAAATTTTTAATATTTACTTGTTACTTCCTTCAGCATCAACTTCAAGATCCTAGCTGACCATGGCCACGCCCACGACTGGCGCTATACGGTGGAGTATACAGAGCGACTCTCCCACTGGCCCCACTGGATAAACACAGCCACTGCCAAGTATGTGGTCACCAAGACCATGCCCGGAGTGACACCAGTGGCCTATGCCATACAGTCCACCCACGAGACCTGCTTCTTCAGCGGATTCTACTGCTGTGGGTAGAAGGGGAAAAAATATATAAAACCAATTTTAATAAAAATATATTCTATTTTTACAGTGCACTCCTATAGCGACTTCATTTTCAAGAGCGCCAACGGAGATACCTACGCCCAGGAGAACATCCAGTACCAGTGTCCACCTTTGTTGGGTGGCATGTGTCGCCGGGAGCTGGAGTTCCAGAGGCAGGCGGTGATGCACAACCTTACCCATATATTCAGCAGGCAGAGGGGAAAGTAAATGTCTTCAAAAAAACTTAAAACTTAAATTTAAATAAGAACCAAGTGAATATTTAATTTTAAAATGCTTTACCGGTTTTAAAATAATGTTTATTTCAGATTATTTCTTTCCGAGAATCTTTGAGATAATTAAATCATTGCTTCAGAACGAATTTCTTCCTTGTAACTTCTAATTTTCTTTAGAAAATAAAAATCGAAACTTCAGTACTTTTCGTGGGATTAAAATAATTTATAAATGTTAAAAATGTTTACATGTCTTCTCAATCGTTGGACTTAATTGTAAGGGTTTATATATTGTTCAAAATGTGCACAAAAAATTGAATTTCAACTAAATTGGCTAGTTATTTGCTCTCATGCTGGCTTAATGTTTTACACTTAACATTGTACCAGATCGATGCTACAACCTACGAAAGTACTTTTTGCACAAGTTTTACTGCTGTTAACTTTAGCTTGGCTTTTGATTAATTCATGTCAGCTTCAATATCTGATCTTGTGGGTAAATTTCCCTTTTAAATTCAATAATTACCCCTTGTAATCAGACCTTGAATATGTGGTTTTAGCCCAAGAAGACTTCTCCTTGGATTTTGTTAACTTTAACTTAAGGTTCCTGCTGTCTTTGTTCTGCTCCTTATTTAAACAAGTCAAGACGCTTTCGTCTGGTGGGGCCACCACTTCTCGCCGCTCGTGCCCGAGAGGCTGCTCCACTCGTCGAAGGAGCTGCCGGCGTGCTAGGCGCACTCACCGATTCCACGGAGCTGGTCTGCGATGCTCCGCCGCCGCCTCCGAAAACCGAGCCAAACCAGCGAGTAAGCTTGGTGGCCTGGGTGGCCTTGCCGTTTTGTCTTGGCGATTTGGGAGATTTGCGTAGAGCCTGCGTGGCGGCGGCGGCGTTGGTGGAGCTACGCGTTCCCGTGTTCGGTTGGGTCTTCTCTTGGGTAAGCCCCGAGCCTATCAAGTAGTTTGTGATCTTATTGGCCTGCGTGACCCTGGCGGACTGCTGATCCGGCTGCACAGGCGACACATCCCCGGAGGAGTTCAGCCGCATGCGACTGCCGAATTCTCCATTATTGGTGATCTCAAAGAAGTCATCTTCCAGCAGCGTTCTCCTTCTCTGGGTGATAGCGCGGGCTGATGATGCCTCAGGCTCTTTCTGGGTCTGCGGCAGGGAAGGCAAGACCTTGGGACTGGTTTTCTCCTGCCGTGGCTCGAATATTTTCTCCAGGATGTCCAGGCAAGATCGGTCCCTGTTCTTTTTCGGCGGCGGAGCATTCGTTCTGGCATGCATTTGCTGGAATTGCTTCACCTCCGAGCCAAAGATCTTGAAGCCCTCGAATGGGGAGGAAGGCCGTGGCTGGGCCAGGGGAATCTGCGACATTTCCGAGGAGATGCTAAATAAATCCGGTGATTTGGTGGCCCTTTGCTTGGCCGGCGGCAAGCCCAGTCCTCCCCCGAAACTGGACTTGGTGGGTGATTCCTGCTTTCGCTTTCGTTTCAAAGCCTTGGTGCGACGACTCTCTGTGGCATCCTGCGGCGAGCTCTCATCATGGGAGCTGTTAATCACCACCGCTTCACCTTGTGACTTGGTTTGGGTGACAGCCACCACCTCAGAGTCGCTAAGCAAGTTAAAGGCAGACGGCAGCTTCAGAAGCAAGGGCGTCTGTTGGGGCGTGAAGGGTACTCGAAAGGCAGGTGGCTCCAGGGCATCCAAGTTGTCTGGGATTCGCTGGGCACATTGCATGTACTCCGAGGACAAGGAGCTGCCGCTGAGCACTTGGGGCGTGGGATTAAAGGGCTTGGCCGGGGGCTTAGCCTTTGACTTACTTGGTTCTGGTTCCTGCTTGCATTTTCTGGGACGCCCTATCTTTCGTTTGGGAGTCTCCGTTTCGGGCTTCTTAGGGGGCAACAGCTGTGCCTCAGCTGGCTTCTCCTTCTGCTCTTGCTTCACCCTCGGCTTGCTTGTCCTGGGCGTTTGATTCCCCTCAGCCTTGGCTCTCCTTTGTGTGCTCTTCTTGGCATCTTCCAGGATGTGGTGCTTCACGTACTTGCTGTTAAGCTTGGACTCGGCGGATCGAGTTAGTCGCTGCATTCCTCGAGTGGCAGGGCGTCCGGTATCCTGTGGACTGACTGCCTGCCGTACTGGTTTTCGTTTTCTAACCGAGGGCTCGGTCTTGGGTGTGGCAAAGGGAGCAGTTTTCTCCGCGGCAGGCGGTGTGGTGGGTATGCTTTCCAAGGATACCCTTCTTAATCGGATGTTGAGCTTTTTGGTTTTGGGAGGTTCAACAGTAGCTGTTGAACGAGTACGCTTTCCGGGTGCCACTTCCACAGCTTTAGGAACACCAGGAGAACGGTGTTCCTCCTCCTCCGAATCCGAAAGCTCCATCTTGTTTTGTGCTGTCTTCCGCTTGCTGAGTTTTCTCTTGGTCTTAAATCTAGGCGACTCTTTCAGGCTGGGCGTTTGATTTGGCGGCGTGTTTGGGGGCGTCACAATCTCACAATCGTCGCTAGAAACCACCAAGACCTGGTTAGGATTCACTACAGCGTCCACTGTTATGGCCTCCACATCAGAGTCGGAGGATTCAAAGATCAGTGGCGACATGGCCACGATATCATCCACGCTGTGATCGGATAATTTATCCTGCTCTTGTGGCTGAGCTGGAAGATTTTCCAGGGAAGCGATGGTGGAGCAGACCTCCGAGGAGCCGCTGAGGGTGCTCTGGCTGTTCTTGGAGGCCAGCCAGAGGTGGAGGTTGTGCTTGTACTGCTCCGGCGCTACGAGCGGAAGGCTCTTTTCAAATTGATGACGAAAGCGACGCAGACGAAAGTCTCTGTAAGACAGAGTATAAAATCATTTAGAATATTCTACAAATGATCAAAAAGCCCTTATTACTTGATATACTCGCTGAGAAATCCACGCTGCTTGTAGTAATCCTCGAGATCTATGCGCTTGCTGAACACTTCTTTGGGATCCGGCAGGTGAAACTTCCGATCGAAGCTCTGAAAGTTTCGGTACTGATGCTCCAATCGTCCGCCCAGCCGCAAAACATTGTACAGCAACTTCACATCGGACTGGGGAGAGGGAAACTCAGTGGATTTGAAAAGCTTTAAAGTGAGTCAACTTCGATTGCCTTACCGTAATATCAACGCTGGAGATAACCATGTTTACTCTACCCTCGAAATGCTTGAGCAGCATGGAGGTGCAGAAGCTGTTGTTCAGCGAGTGCCCGCGATTGTCCACCAGAATGTAGTCGAACTTGAGGCGGCTGAGATCTCCAATGCTGCGCAAACTGCTCCACTTGGCCAGGTAGACGTTGTGAGGGGAATCTGTGGAGTCTGGAGGAGGGAAATGGGGAATTTATTAGTATTTTAATTTCATATAATTGTGAAATATTTAAAATAATTTAATTATTAAAGTAAAAAAATCTAAAATAACTTAACACCTTAAAATCTCAGAACAATTACCTTGCACCCCTTGAATGGTGTACACCGCCAGATTTGTAAGTGTGTCCAGGTGAAACTGCCAGCCGGCGAGCAGCTGCTCATCGTTCTGCAGCACTATCAGAACCTTCTTCGTGCGATCCAAAGCACTCAGCAGAGCCGCCACCGTCGCCACCTTCCCCAACCCACTCTCATCGTTGAGAACGCTAAACTCTCGCTTGGCCAGGCGCTCGTGAAGGAAGCGCACAGCCTCCAACTGGAAGCCCTTAAGGTACTGCGTCACGTGGCTGGTTACCAGTGATTCCGCCGAGAGCCGCAGCTCCGGCGTTTGCTCTGAGGCAAAGTGGTACATCATACGGCCCTAATGGTGTGCGTGGTGCAGCGCCAGGTAGATGGCCACCAGAATGTAGAGCAACTGCAGGTACGAGAAGATTACGAACATCGAGAACGAGCCTATTATCATCTTACGCGCCGCTGGCGGCCCATCGAATTCGATGTTTTCCGGATTCAGAGTGTCCACCAGGTGGTTGTTGTTGCTGCCGTAGGTGTAGCTGGGGTGGTGGGCGAAATGCATGTGTTGTCGTGGCAAGCGGGGTGAAAGGATCTGTGCGGAGGGATCCCCTTGGGGGTGGAGGAAACTTTAGAAGAAAATATTATTTTTGGCTCCAAGTATGCCCAGTTGGCGGGGAAACGCTGGCGTTTTCAGGGGGCAGTTCTGGCTAATTCTAAAAAGTATGTTGGTCACACTATTTCAATCAGCTGATGGCTGCAATCAGGACTGCCAAGTTGAACCTAGCTAGAAATGTGCGTAAATACAGCAAATGTACCATCTTTTATGCATAAAATTTAAAAGTTTAAAATTTTAAGTGGGAAAACTAATGAAACCCATATAATATATCATTGAATTTTACCATTAAGAATTGAAAAATAGCTAAGCACACGCAAGTTTTTCCTAAGGTAAGTTGGCAGCCCCTGCCTTTTGCCATCACTGATAACAAAGGCGGTTTGTTTTGCTTAAAACTCATTTAAAAACATATAAATAACAGCCATGGCAATTGGGAAAAAAGAAAAGCCAGCAGCTAAAAAGAAAAGCCCGGAGAAGGCCAAACAGCTGAATGCTAAAACTTCCCCTGCCACCCCGCCTGCAGTGGTAAAACAAAGGACTGTGGTGACCCCTTGGCGAGACACGTGCGTGCATTAAACTTAAATAAACATCAATTTAGTTATTTCTAAACATTTTCAGATTGGAGTTCAACGATACATATGCCGGGCTATTTGGCAAGGGCTCCAAGGCCGCCGATCGTCGCCAGGCACTCAGCCAAATCCGCATTTGGAGCCTGCGACGGGCGAACCTCTGCCCGGCGGCTGTTCTGGCCACATCCGTCCTCGTCCACGCCCAGCTGGCGGACAAACCGGGCAACGCCACGATACAGACCACCTATGCCAGCGCCTTCTCGAGATTCTACAACTTCATGTCCTCGATAATACAGGGCCACAGCATGAGCAGCATGTACGAGACAGCCAAGGAACTGGGTCTCCAGTCATTCATCGTGGATTTGCGGCACCTCTGTGCTCACGGACAGGAGCTGCCGCCCGTGGAAGTGCTGCGGAGCACCTCCCAGCACTGCCTGGAGTGGCTGCGGACGTATTACTGGCTGCCGCACAAGGAGTCCCTGTCCAACTTGGATGCGGGGAAGCTGCAGCGCAAGGACAAGCTAAGGTTCGAAAAGGAGGTTGGCGGCCTTTTGGAGATCTACGACCTAACCCTGGAGTGCCATCTGAAGGGAGCCGATAAGCTTAAGGCCATCAGCAAACTAAAATCCAGCGCGGAATTCAACAAGATTCGCGTCTACTCCTCCAGCAAGAAGGCGAAAGTCTCCAAGGAGATCCTGGACTCTGTGCTGAGCGACCTCAGTGTCAGGATAAAAAAGCATTCCTCTTCGATGAAGGATCTGCTGGACATCTACATGGGCTGCCTCCTTAAAATGAAGTACTTCCTGGGCGTTGGCTTGGAAATCGGTGACGACGAGGATGCGCTTATTGCTGGCACCCAGGATCTGTTTAGATTACTCGCCATGCAGGGTTACATAGAGAGTTTCTTTGTGGCCTTGGTTCGATTGGCTGAGAATCCAAATGAAAATGAAGAAAGGCGGCTTGGGGCCAGGTACTATGCCACGAAGATGATTCAAACCTTTGGAATGCTGTTCCGCATGAAGCGCATGTACAAGGAGGAGCTTGATTTGGTTTGTGGATAAATTGACATTTTTAGCATGTTAATAATAATTTATCCTCTTCTTACAGGACAATAAGTTAAAACCGGTGGATTTCTCCTCCCTCAACACAAATGTCCATTCGAAAACCATGCGCCGCCTCTTGGTACACTCTGGCGTGGACTCTTCAGTTACGCTTATTTTTGGGGATAATCCCAAAAAGGCCAAGACATGGGTTTTTGATAGGGAGTTTATTATGCAGCGTGTAGCTCCTTTTAGCGAATACTCGGGTCCGATTCTCAGGGGGTAAGCTTACACTTTTACCAACTTTGTACTGGATTATAAAGCTATATATATTGTTGTTTTTAGCTTGCTGCCTCTGGCGGATCCACCTTTTAGCCAGACTCAGTTGGAGGCTTTGACACAACTCTGCAACATACGCTTGCAGGAAGACCAGAAACCAGAGGAGCCAGAACCTATGGAAGATGATGGTTCATCGGAGGAGAGCTATAACCTGGATTACCTAGAAAAACTCTTGTCTGCACAAGCTCAGAGTAAAGGAAGTACATTTTCCAACGTTGAAACCTCAGATTTGGGCTTTTGGACCATAGAGAAAGGTTGGTTTTTTATTTTTTAATTTTTATAATAATTTTTTGTTTATATATAATTTCTTTTATATTTATTTTTATTACTTTCAGATAACGACTGGTCCAAATGTGCCTTGGGTGTTTTACCGTGGGCTCAATAAAAGTGTTAATAACATTAAGATTGTTTAATTTTCTTAGCAAATAAACTCAGTACAAACCGAAAAGAAATTTTTAAATATTTGCGCGCTCCAAAAAAGCTGTGTCAAGCCGCGTCAGCGTTTGCGGTGAATGGCAAGCCGGCATCTCGTGAATAGCAAGTCCGCCTTGCTATTCACCGCGAACGCGCCATTCACAACGCACGCTGACATAGCCGCCGATCGCAAATAGAATAAAATAAATAAAAAAAATAAATTAATAAAATTACTTGCCGCTATGTTTACCCTGTGGACGCTGGTCGAAGCCTCGTTGCTGTGCCTGAACGCAGTCTGCATCCTGCACGAGGAGCGATTCCTGGCCAAGTGTAAGTAACATTTGCATTTGTTGTCCGTGCCACGTTAAGTTTTTGCGTATTTTTGCATGTTTTTGCGTCATTTTGCAGTTGGATGGGGTCGCCAGGCGGGTCAGCAGGATTTCGGAGCGCCCACGGCCAAGGATCAAGTGCTGAACCTCATCCGCTCCATCCGCACAGTGGCCAAAAGTAAGTAGGCTCTGCTGCGCCTGCAATGTCTTACTAAGAAATCCCTTCCTCTTGCAGTTCCCCTGATATTCCTTAACATAATTGCGATTTTATTTAAACTATTACTTGGTTGACGACATAAGATATAAAGAATGTACCACATAAAGCCTTTGTAAGCCATAAAGTCTTGTTTGTTCACTGCGCCACCTGGCCACCGGACTTCCTTTGAAGCACGCACTTTACGCGATTTTCCAGGGCTATGCTGTAGGCATCTAGTTTGTAGGCCGCCGCCTCCAGCTTGTCCACCGTATCCGAGATCTCGTCGATTTGCTGCATCAGTGGGGCCAGTTGCTGGAACTTCAGGCTGAGCTCGCTGGTGGAGGCGTTCAGGTTCTCCGCAATCTGGCGCATGTCCTTGTACTTGGCTATGGTGGCCTTGTTCATCTCCTCCAGCAGCTTGTAGTCCTCCAGGGGCGCGTTCAGTTCGTGGGCGATGTACTCCTCCGTCTTCTGGAACATTTTCGTGGCCAGGCGGCTGAGATTCGGGTCGTGGCGGGTCAGGGCCTCGAAGCTGGAGGCGCTCGACAAGGTCGGGCCGTGCTGCGGCGAGTCCAGCAGCTGGTTGGGGTCCTGTGCTGCGGCAGCAGCTGCACTTGTTGTAGGCTTTTCAGCGTCCATCTCCAGTTTTTCCGAGTTTTCCAAAAACAAAGTGCTGGCTGTAATCAGCTGTTGCAGGGTTGCGTTGTGAGTGGAGCTTTTCGCCATTAACCACGAAATGCGTCAAAAAGCTTTAGGAGCCTCGAATTGGGAGTACCCCTTAATTAATTATATGGTGTTTTTTTTATTTATAATTTAAATATCAATAAATAAATTAAATATTTCTAGCGAAATTTAATAATTTTGAAACTAGAATTTTAATTTATTTTTAATGTAACAATTAAAAATAATTCTTGTTAGCCTTACTTCATTTAATAACAAAAGATGTAGATATATGAAAAAAATTATTAAATTAATTTATCGTTTTATTAATTTATTTTTTTAATGAAAACAACATATTTTTCACTTTCGTGAAAATTTGATTACAATTTCATTATCAATAAAAACAAGAAAATCTTTCTGTTGCCTAAACCTATACCCCTACGATTCTCCCTTTAATGGGTATAAAATGTCGGCCTCCAAAAAGTTAGATTTTCCATTGTTGTCTATAAATGCGAGTACAATTCGCACAGATAAGGCATTAGTATGCTCGGAAAACCACAGAACACATGTCGCAGAACAGTGAAGATCGCAAGCTCAAGCACCTCTTCGATGGCGGCGCCTGGAACGTCTACGAGCCGGACATCCTAAACCTCGGGGTTGGGGCTCCGGGCACAGATCTCCTCAGCTCCAATTGCGACAACTTCAGGAAGGCCACGGACCATTGCCTGGTGAGTGGAGCAAATTGCGCAATCTGCTCCTTGAAATGACCTTTCGGGGTTTTCTTGCAGCAACGGGAATTGCGGGACAACCAGTCGCTGATTTTCCAGTATGGACCCACCAGTGGGGCGTACGAGGTGCGCCATGAGATCGCCACATATTTCAGCGAAATGTATGGGAGCCCCGTCAAGAGGTAATTGGTCTGTGGTTTCTGTGGCTTTAACAATTATTTAATTAGCTTTGTGGTTTTCTAGTGAGGATTTAATTATCACCACTGGAGCTACTCAGGGCCTTCACCTACTTCTCTCAACGGTGGTCGACTTCCAGGGCTTTATATTCGTGGATGAGTACACCTATATGATAGCCCTGGATAGTATGAAGCATTTCACTAGTCTCACCATAGTTCCCGTGAAGCTCAACGATGATGGTGTGGATCTGAAGGATCTCGAGGAGCAGGTGGCTAAGCGGCGCTTTGATTCAAACACAAAGGAGTTCTGGGGGATCTACTACACTATACCCACCTATCATAATCCCACAGGGATATTGTTTTCACCAGGTGAACTTTAATTTTAATTGCATTCCTATAGAAAATTTCATAATCTTTCTAATATCTTAAGAGATTTGTCGTGGAATTGTGCAGCTGGCCCGCAAATACGACTTCCTGGTGGTCTGCGATGATGTCTATACTATCCTGCATTATGGCGAGAAACCGCCACATTCCCGCCTGATGTCCTATGACGACAGAAGCGATCCCAACTTTGCAGGCCATGTCGTTTCCAACGGAAGCTTTTCAAAGATCCTGGGACCTGGCGTGCGCGTGGGTTGGCTGGAGGTTCCGCCGCGGATTAAGCCAATCTTGGACGGAAGTGGGTTTGCCAACAGCGGTGGATGTTTTAACAATTACACGGCTGGTATTGTAGGTAGCCTCTTCGAGCTGAGGCTGGCCCAGAAGCAGATTGCTCGCTTCTACGAGGCTTACAAGGAACGCATGCTGGCCACCACCCAGGTGCTCCGCAATGAGCTGCCCGAGGGATGCAAATTGGTCAGTACCACGGGCGGGTACTTCATATGGGTGCGGATACCCGATCCGCTTGATGCCAGGGAGTTCCTCAAGTACAGTTTGGAGCATCACAAGATTTACTTTATAGCCGGGCCACGCTTCTCCTTGGACGGCGAGACGGGTAAGCAGTTCTTCCGGTTGTCCATTGCCTTTTATCCCAAAGATAAGCTGGTGGATGGAGCCAGGAGGCTTTGCCACGCCCTCAGGGATTATATACAGGACGTATCTTAATATGGCAAAACAATTTTATTGATGTGGGCTGACTGCTATCGTACTTTAAATAAGGCTTATAAAGATGTGACTTGGCACTAAACTACTTATCAAGATGTTATCTACTACATAAAGAGATATACGATATACACACACATATTTGTTGTACAGATTCTTGGGCACGATGCTTAAAAATATCACAAATCTGATAAATTCTATACAAATACGCAACAAATAGTACAGTTACAGCTCAACTGTATCTGTATCTGCATCTGCATCTGCATTTGTATCTATATCTTTAACCGTATCTGCATCGGTATCTGCTTGTCATTTGTGCTGCACTGCGAATGTCTACAGATTTCAATATCTTCCGATTGCTCATAATACTTTCGCTTGAATTGGAATGCCCGCTGGCTGGTTTAGTAGCTTCCCCACTCATCTACTCCGAGAAGGTCAGCACGATCTCCTTGAGCGATGTATACGTGCCGATCACCAGGCCCAGAATGCCCACAATGATGAGCACAAAGTTGCCTAAGAAAGTTAAGGTTTAGTATAACGATTTCAGGTAATTTACAGCTAAACTCACTGAGTAGCAGCCAGGCCTTGCTGAGTCCCTTGGTGTGGTACCAATGGGTGCAGATCTGGATGAGGGCTGGAAAGGCCAGGCCCAAGGCAGAAAGACACAAGGCTCCAAACAGGGAGATGAACAGCTCCAGGTTGGGAATGGCCACGGCCAGGAGGACTGTGGAGGAACATTTTAGATAGAAATCTTTGGTACCAGCTCCATAGTATACTTACAGGTCATTAGGACTAGGATCGTTCGCACGGCATACTCCCAGAAGAGAGCGTTTCGCTGGGGGCCCAGGCGCTTGGCCACATAATCGTTCCAGGTAATGTCGATGGCCACATAGCAGGCCAAGCCATGGGTGATGTAGATGGCAAAGGCCAGCATTCCCTTGACGCACATGGACAAGCTAAGGGAGATATCAGTCATAAGATCACAGGACAATTAGAAGAGATCCCTTAAATAAACCTACATTTCATGCTCCGGCATATTCAGTGTAATAGATCCCAGCACGGCGGATCCGTAGTTGAGGTAGCCGAAGAGACCCATGCCCACGTACAGGAACACAATCAGGACCATGGACACATTAAGGACTCCGCAACTGCCGCCAAACTTCTGCGGTGTCTTCATCTCGTTCTCCAGCGGCAGGATCACGCCAATGGCCTCCAGGGCAAACAGCACGGTGCCGAAGAATAGCGGGAAGTTCTCCGGTTTGCCAAAGGCATCCTTGCCCTCCGTGGTCACGGGCTCCCGGAAGATGTAGTAGCAGATGATTCCAAACGAGACCATGGTGATGGCATTGGCCAGCGTGGAGAATGGAGCCAAATACTTGAGGTTGCGCACCCAGTTGATGAGGATCAAAGGCAACAGGATAATGATCATGCAGAGCCTGACATCGATGTTGGTATCTCCCACGGCATCCACAATGGCCTTAATGTTGGAGGCCACGAATACGACGTACACAC
Source organism: Drosophila lini (assembly GCA_018905715.1). Classification (NCBI taxonomy): domain Eukaryota; kingdom Metazoa; phylum Arthropoda; class Insecta; order Diptera; family Drosophilidae; genus Drosophila; species Drosophila lini. The sequence goes on from JAEIIL010020991.1 coordinate 16,983, forward strand.
AGCAGGTGCCCAGTTGGTAGATCAGCAGGAAAGTATTGACCACAGTGCCTATGTATGGGGCCATAGACCGGAAGAACTTGGGTCCTTCGCCCAGAGCTGTCTCTGCCACGGCCGGATAGTTCATGCTGGGCATCTGTGGGGAAGAGGGGGTTTTATTAAAATATTGAATTTACATTTAAAAAATACTTACAAAATATGTTTTTACTTGTTTATTAACTTAAAAATTCGTTTTTCGCTTTGGATAATATAATAATAATTAAGTAAGGCATGCAGCTGATTGTAAATATTAACAACAAAATAGGTTTTAAAAGCAGCTGCTCTTATTTAAATATTACTAAACATCTGCTGATAAGTTAATTATTCTTAGAATTTTTGTATACTTATTAATGATTTGAAAACTTTGCCAGATTTACTATAAAATCTTACCTTCTTTCTTCGGCACAATTCAAACTCCGCTTTGACCAATTGATGAATGCAATATGTACAAATAAATCCAATAACAACAGTGCCAATGGAGCCTGTGATATAGCCGGAGTTACGGAAGGCATTGGGCATGGCCAGAATACCTGTGCCCAGGGAACCCTTCAGTAAATGGAAGAGAGTTTCCGAATTTCTGTGGAAGAACCATATAATTAGTATATAAATTTCTTGTTTATTATGTTTAGTGTTATTTTCTTACGTTGTGGGATGCTCTACCTCGCGGTTGTGGTAGGGATTGTAGTCGGGATCCTTGGCCACTATGGCCTTGTTCTTCTGACCCTTCTCGGCCAGCTCCAACTTGTCTGCATGATCGCTGACATAGGCTGTGTTGCTGTGTCCATTCTTAGTCATGGCTTTGAGATAAAAAGAGAAATTAATTTAAAGGTTTTCTAAAAGTATATTAACATAAACAAAAAAATTAAAGTGTTCTTGAAGATACCCATAAAAATAAATTAACAAAATCCGGAACTACCTTTAAAACATTCCATAAATAAAAGCGTGTTTAATACTCCTTAACTCGTACCCTTCAGATCCATTTCCCACCTGTAACTCTTCAGCTGCCTCAGCTGTATCTATGACTCTCTCTGCATCCGTATCTTTATCTGAATCTGTATCTGTGGCGCAACAAGTGCGTGATGTGCACAGTGCGCGCTGCTCTGAAAATAGTCTGTGCCGCTGACATATTTCTAAATTGAAAGCAGACCTCGACAATGTCAAGTTCAGTGCTAGCGAAGCGTTGCCCCGATCCGACTGCATGCCCATCCCCATCCACACCTCCCTTTCGACTCAAAGGGTAGTAGTAGCATTACGAGTACCTGGCATTTCGTGCAGTGTTCTGAGACGTGCTAAAATAGAACGAAGCGAAATAACAAAAGCCAATTTCAGTGTCACTTGTCTACGGATCGGACTTTGTTTGTCCGCCCTAATCGCTCCGCCTTCGCCACCTCCTCTGGCTGGTCCACCCCTCGTATCTTAATTAGAAAATATGTGTGTTTGGCTGTGTGACAACAAGCAATTCGAAAGTTTACGGCTTCCAGTTAAGATAATCTCATCTGCCCGGAGAGATATGGAAATTTTGGCAAATTGGTATAACTTTTCCTGTTCGTGCAATTGTCATTAGCTAATTGTTCAGATGATATCTGCAGATCATGTCAGACCAAGACCCAGTCAAGAACCTGAATGACACTCTGCATAATCTCAAGTACGGCGGGTTTTCTGCGCCACTTACACAGTCTGAGATATGCGGAAGTCATTAACCGATCTCCGGGGAGCTCTTGATTATGTGATTTCGACTGAATTGGCTTTTGGGAACTCTACTGGGTTGAGCAATCTCTGGGAAAATCTATGTAAAATAATTCATTTATGATAGGAACAATTGCAAGCTGGCATATATAATTATTTAAAGGGAAATCTGTTATGTATAGGAACGCTTTTAATAGCCCAATTCCGGCTTGGGTTTTATGAGCCTGAAAAATATATTAGACTGACTTTTACAGGGCGTATGAGTAATGCCTTTTAATAGAAAATAAAGTCAATATGAGCTTATGACTTGCATGTCTAATGATTTTATGTGAAATTCCTATTGGCTGACATGCATAATAATTTGAAGGAAAGTTGAAGCCCAGCTTATCGATATTTAAACCATAGAAATATAGCAAACTAGAAAGAGTAATTTTATTTTCTTAAGAATAAATTTTATGTGAAATTCTTCAAGCCAAAATAAATATAAAGCGGAGCTTTCTAATAGTCTAATTCCGGCTTTTTGTTTTAAAACAATCGTGGATCACCACCGAAAATAGACAAAGGCCAAGAGACTACGCAAAACAGAATTCGCAGAAATAATCTCCATAATTTATTTCAACTATCCGCAAACAAAACAAACCCCTTTAGTTTGTTTTACTAATGAAGTGCAGGCGGTTTTAACTGGATTGGCATTTGCATTTGCGTTATTATAGTATGCAAATAAATTAATTTTATGTGACGATGTCGATTTGCAAAATTGCCAATTTGCTTTGACTTGGCTGCGCATGATTTAGTGGGCCTCCTTTCCTTTCCTTTTTCGTATATATTTTGCACTTTTTCTATTTTCCCCTTTTTGCAGCTGTCTATAAATAGGCAAAACAAAATATTTTTGAAAATGTTTTGAGCCAAGAATTCCCCATGAATCGCTCGATCGCTCGCTCGCATTCTGTTCACGTGAACGCCGGCGGAATATCAATTGAAAGCGGCACGCGACTCTCTCGGCTTTTTGTTTTGGTTTCTTCGCTTGTATTTTTTATTGTGCTTTTATTTACTTACTAATGCTGTTTTTTTATGTTTTTTTTTCCACCACGTCTAGACCCGAGACTTAGCCAAGTTCAATGAGCCAGGCCAGGCCGTTTGGCCTTAGACGTCGTCGTTTGCAGCACTTGACTCGCTGCCGCGGAATACAAATTTCAATTAACAGCACCGCATTTCAGGTTGCCAGCAGCGGATCTTGGCCGATCGGCTTCTAAGCCGCTACTGCTGGCTTATAAAAGCCGTCGGCCTTGCTCCGCTTAATCATTTCGTTTTTCGAAACCACAGTTTTCGACTCTGCTGGCTCTGGCAGTGAATTTTGGAGTGGAAAAGTTCTTGGCAGGTGGAAAAGTGACACCGAATGTTGGCGGCGGCGGGGGGACAGCAACTTCTGTTTTCGGCCGACGAATGTGGTGGAGTGGCAACTGAACAGCCAGGGCAGGTTTTTAATCGAATTTTCCACGCCAGGCGAACATTAATCAAGGCGTTTTGGGGAGGAGGAAAAATATCGATAGTCGCACAGGAAAATTGTTATTCAATAACTATTAAAAAACTTAGTTTAAATTCATATATATTTTTTACTTTGGGTTACGAAACAAATACATTTAATAAAAATGTTAATAGGTTAAACAAAACTAAATTTAACAACAAACTTACTTCACAAAAACAATAGCAATGCTCAATAATTATATACTGGCTTTCTATTTCTGTTAATAACTGGTTAGTTTTGGTTTTTGTTTTGGGAAAATTTATTTAAAAATTAAAGTGAATAATGCATATGTTCGTTTGCACAACACCTTCATTGAAAGTTAATACTATTGATTAATTTTACACATCCAAATGGCTAATGACAGCATTAAGCAGATAAAATTGGCAATCAATGGTCAGTAATTATTTATTCTGATATGTTAACATCGCTATTTTTCCAACCTTTACTCAGGAGTGTGCAAATGTCGGAGAAGTCATGGATCTTTGTTTGTTAGCACATCAGCTTGGCCAACTGGACGTATGAGTGATGTGTGCTTTTTATCTGAGACTTCTATGCTATGCCTTATCAGGCGCTCGGTTGCAAAATAAATAAAGTTCCATGGATTTATAATAAATAATAATTATAAATGTTGAACAGAGACTTATAATTGTGTATCAGATTGGAGATTACAAAATATTAAAATAATTCTTGAGGAGTCTTTATCTTAGTTGAATTAAATGGGTTAATTCTTCATTAATTTAGTCACTTCTTGATTCTTATTTTTATTATTAATGGAAATGTGCTATACATATTTTTCTTACTCCTTAACCGATGATTAAGTCAGAGGTTAATGTAAATAATAGTAATAATAATTTACTTTCTTCGTCACTGGTTATATTCATACAACACAAAAGGGTTTTCCCATTTTATTTCTCTCAATGAGTTCTTTAAGTCTGAATTAGTTGTATTTTACTTGTTCCCAGTTTTATTGGCAACAGGTACTTTTCAAACAAAACTAATAACAAATCACAAACCTTGGCCCTTTGCACTCTATTTATATCTATTTCTGTAGCAATCGATGTTTTACGTCAAACGTTGTCTAAATTTAACTGAAATTAATTGCGGGTCCCGGGGTTATGGTCTTCACTTAACTTAGCTAAACTGAACCGAACGATCTGTGCACTCGGGCTCGACTTACTAATTTGCAAAAGTCGAGCATCGCGACTTCCGCTGTCTAATTACCCCAAAAAACAAAACATACAAAAATAACAACACAAAACATACACAAAAATAGAGATTGCCAGAAATTTGCTCACTTACCGTCGTTGTCTGAGGGATTGCAAAACTCTGGGTTATTAACGGGAGCGAGTGCAGCTTCTGGTGCACATATATCTATATATATATTCGATGTCGAACTCTTGGCAATGCCGCTTAGTTAGTTGATTATTTTGACAATTAACCGAAACACTCGAATAACGAATAAAACATAAATCTAAATCAACGCCGCGCACTTACACTACACACTATAGGCTATATACTAGGCGATGATGAGGCACGAGCAGTATAGTTGGTCGGATCGGATGGATCTGCGGTGTGATCGTGTTGGCCGCGCGTTAACGACTAAATCAGACCCAACGTGGGTCACCAGTTTTAAGCATCGCGCGAAACGTTGCACGACACGCACACCACCGGCCTCACAAACGACACACACAGGGAAACATCTCGCACATTTGCCGAGTGTCGCAGAATCCAACGGATGGATGGATGGATGGTTGGCTGAGGGAGGAGGGATGCTGAGAAACGGTGGCTTTCGTTTGTGTATCAATCTGATCACTTAGGGGCATTACAAAGCGAATAGAGAGGATCCTGGACTCGGTTTAATGGTCAGCCCAAGTGATCCTCAGGGCTATATATTTATGCTTTATGGAGTTGTTTACCCCTAAGTTGTTGTTGAGCTCAATAAGCTCCTCGGAGGTACAGGTATAGTTTTGGGTTTGTGTTAATAATTTCCTTATTTTTTAGATATCCATAATATTGTTTTCAGATTTTCTTTATTATTTAACACTTTATTGATGGTGTTGTTGGGTTTCTATAGTTATTTGTTTTAACAGTTGCATTCCAGTTTTGTAGAACTTAAGGGTAAAGCGTTACCTGAGAAATTAAGTGTGAAATTCTTAATTATTTTGAAGGAAAATTAGCTATTTAAATAGTCTATGTTTACTATTTGTAACTATATAAATAGTCTATATTTACTTGAAGATCTTAGCTACTGTGGAATTTATAAAAAAACACCGAGTGTAGGTGTTATAACTAAAACTTAAGCCTAGATTTAATAAATTTAGAATAATATTTTTATACCCTTGCAGGGTATTATAATTTCAGTCAGAAGTTTGCAACGCAGTA
>JAEIIL010020992.1:0-17388 GCA_018905715.1 Drosophila lini
AATTAAACATTTTACAGAAATTGTGGTAGCAATTTCTAAAGATTTTAAAAGAGGGTGTTACATTCTTCTATGAGGTCCCAAAAGTTACCTCTTCATTTCAGATAATGACCCTACACTTAACCAACTTGAACGACTCTTATACGACCGTCCCATATCCTTGATATGATCACATCAATCCTTCTTAAGTTAATAAAGCTCGTCACAAAAAAAAAAAAATGCAAATTAGTCCAGAGTCCTGGCAACTTTTTAGTGTCATTATTTTTAGAGAGTGGGATGTGAAGGAAAAACTTTTCTAAGCGCCTGCCTATCCCCGAAAATGTTGAATTATGTAGATTTTATACCCCTTTTCCGGTTCCAAACAAAACAAACACACACACACAAGACCCGACCCAAGCGAAACCCACTTCAAGTGAAGGACACTTTGGAAGCTTACCTCCTGCAGGAATTTTTGGGGCCAGGAACTCGCACTACACTCCTTTGTTCCGCCAGCTTTTCCTCCTTTTTGGAGCGATGACAAAGCTGTCACTTCTGCGGCGGCCTGTGTGACGACCTTTGACCCGAACGAACTACGAGTAAATTGTCCACCGTCTCGAAAATATAACCAAAATACAAAATATCAGGTGTAAAGGTGCGTGTAAATGTTAACCACTGCCTGATATTCGTGGGTTATGAGTGCGCCCGGTGTAGTGGTGGAGAATCTAATCGAACGAACACGAGCTGCTATCGAAACCGAGAGTTAAGCTCAACGAAATATATTTTTTTGGTAAAACATATTTTAAAAATATTAAATATAAATGAAAGTTAATAAAAAGGTTGCTTTGTTTAATAGAAACGAAAACAAACCAAAAATTATTAAGGATATTATTACTTTATTAATTTAATAAAATTAATAATATTACAAAAATATTTTAAATATTCTTCTGAATTTTTAAACCTTTTAAATCTTTTATACATTTTTTTATTTTTATTATATTTTCCCAAAAATTCTGTATATAACCAATTATTTTTCCCCTGTGATTTTAAGAAGATTACAATTACTCATATCGCGCTTTCATGTCTGCATTATTTTTGGATTATTTCCAGCAATAATAAACCCACATATACATATCCATTTCAGCCACTTTTCCCGGCTTAATGATGCCGCGCGAATGCTAAATGTTGAACGCTGAAAACCGCCAAAAAGCCGAAACAATCAGTTGGCAATTTCCTCTCGGATCCAAATGAATGTTGAGATACTTTTTGGCTTTAACTGTTACTTCGTGCATACGTGCACAAATAACAGTTATAATACGGTGTAAAGGAGGCACAGAGAAGCGGAGAGGCAAGGGAAGGGGCAGACAGCCACATCTGCCAGCCGATGATGAAACATAATTATGTTGAATCACTCACGTATCTGAAGGATACACCGAGAAGTGGAACGGCACTACCATAAATGCTAAAGCCCAAATGTATCTGTATCTGTATCTGTATTCTGTAGGTGGCAAAATGACGGAGTAAAAGGGAGAAACTCTTAAATGAAAGCGAACGGAAAGAGCAAACAATTATATGGCACAATCCCTATACCTAAGACAAGCCCGAAATCAGCTTAACGTTCTCCCATGCAATTTCCAATCGCTTTTACAATTTCCTCGAATTGCTCCTCGTTTCTTTTCAGCTTAAAATGCTCAAAGAAAATATCACTTGATGGGAAAATTAAATTGAAAAAATTGTAATTCGAAAAGGTATTATATTCTTTCTAAATTTTGAAACTGAAAAAAATAATTTCCCTTAAATTAAACATTAAGCATCTTAAAGCTTACCAAAAACGGATAAATATGGTATTTACAAATGCAATTTAATGATGCTTTTAATGTCCAAGAACCAACCAAGCAAAAGTGCAGGTATATAAGAGTCCTTAGCTCAACGAAAACACTCCAGGGAACTGCCGAAAAGGAAAGGAAAGCCCCGCATCGCCCATAGAAATGCAAATGCAAATAACCCAAAAGGCTGCAGCAAGATGCTGATGAGGCGAAAGGAAACTTCTGCACTTCCCACAAAATAAAGAAAACGAAAAAGTAAAAAAACAGAATAGAAGTAAAATAAAGAAAAGCATAACAAAAAAAGTGAACTTGAGCACCACCGAAATGCGTGGAAAATCGCGGCGGGAAAAAAGGCTGCAGGGGAAAAGTCAGCCGAGTTCAACGTACCAACAATGGAAATTGGCAAACAAATGTCAGACGGATCCCAGCGACAGGACAAAGGCGTTCTCGTGGGCGGCTGTGCGCTCTGGAACTGGGGGCGTGTTCATGGCCATGTAAGAGACATGAATTACGCATTAAGTGAAATGAATTGCACAAAAATTAATCCGCAGCAAAACGCACCAATCAGATGAGGCAATAAAACGGAGAGGAAAGGATTTTTGAGGTGGAAACGCCAACTTCACAGAAACTTTAGCTTTACACATTCCGGAAAATTCCGCTTAACTGTTGCTGACCAGAAAAGGTTGTGTGTGTGCTTTTAGCCCTTCAAGCGGACACGTGCATTTTCCCAAATACACAAATACACTATAAAAGGACAGGGATTTTTAAAAAATAAAAAAAAACTCTTGATAAATATTTGACATTTTTTTTCTTTTGTTTATAAAAAGTAAATACTGTTCATGAAATCCAGTCTTTATAGTCACATTCAAAATAAACTACTTATATTGCTTAAATGCAGCAAATAATATTGATTGAAAACCACAATATTAAATATATAATTAATTTCCCGAACTCTTAATTAAGAATATAATATCTAGGCATATTTCTAGACTTCGAAAGAAATGTTATTCCAAGTGTATGTATATTTTCCCTTCGTTCCAATCTGTGAAATACTTTAACAGAACGCACCTTGTTCTCAGCACTTGGCTGGGATTCTTGGAGCCTTTGTAAGAAACAAGCCAACAAGGCTTCCCTATTGGGATTTCTTCTTTTTGTTTTTTTTTTTCCACTCCCCTTTAATATCTTTTACTAATAACTTTTTATGCTGAATTTTTCGACGAGATTTTCCTCTCGATTTACGTAAAGTTTGCCAGTGTTTGAAGGACACAACGAGCACTCTTCCGCCGCGACAACCGACTTGTTGGAGAACTCAGCGCAAACTAAGTTCCAATGAGAAGATGAGAGACGCCTTTTTCAGAGAGTTTTCTTTTTAGCCAAGTAATGTCAGGAGCGGCAGTAACTGAGATACAACAATAAAGGCAACAACATTGCAAGTCCTGAGCCAGGGGAACAACAGCTGACTTATTTAGCCGGTTTTTACAAACGGCGAAATCGAGAATATTCAGAGAGTGAGAGAGAGATTTGAGAGGAGGTTTGCGATTCAAATCACTGAAAAAACATTTCTTTATCTTTAAACAAAATTGTAAATATTATTAAAATATTTATTTATATAACCATTTGGAAAGCTGCTAAATGGGTGCAGACAATGAAGACTTCTTGAGAAGATTTGAATATTTTAAAGTATAATTGTTTCCTTTAAGAAAATATAATTCAGGCAGGATTAGTTTCAACAAATTATTTATACTAATTTCTCTTTATTGCAGGTTTTAAGATGTATTACGAAAAACCTTATTATAACTTGGCAATACTGATTTTTACTCTCAGGACCATTACTATTCGCCTTCCTTTTAATTCGCCGTGACCAAAGCTCTCTTTCTCTCTCTCATTTAACACATTTTGTTTGTACCTGCGCAGTGAACAGGACCTAAACAAAGCCCTTATATTCCTCCTACCAAAAAAACAAAAAACCCCCTTCCACTGCCGTTAGCGTTACACTCAATAAAGCAACTATAGTACTACACAACAGGCCCCACCAAAATTGAACAAGTTGCCTCCGACTCTGCCTCTGCCACTGCCTCTGCCTTGTTTCCACTTCCTCACTCGCGAGTTTAAAATTATGTTTGTCGAAGTTCTCGACTGTTAAATTTTGTGGCGTGCCCCCATTTTGATCAGATTGAAGAGGAGGTTTTCAGAGGGTTTTCATGGCGGGGTTAGTTAAAGGTACAAGGGGGGCTGAAGGGGAACTCTAAATTGCAACCACAACAATCTGCGCAACAGTAGCGACCGAAAACAAACGCAACCCACACTTGACCGCATGCCAACGAGTTTGTTAGCAATCGAGACCACAAAATGTTCGCACACAGCGCAAAAATAGAGCTTATAATTGGTCATTAAATGGAGATATGATTTCTTTTTTTAGATTTTAAAGATATTGCTTATTTTTTTTAGTTAAGAACAAACATTGATAATTATCAAGAGTTTAAAGAATTTCCAAGATTTTATTTGAAAAATATAATATATTATTAAGGTAAAATAATCAGTGGACACTATAAAAAAATGACCGTATATTTCAGCGTTAAAAATAAATAATATTGAATTTTTTCCTAACTGTGTTTACATATGCACACATCAATCGAATTTTGCGGTGCACCATGTGGCGTATGAGTAACGCCAAAAAGGGGAACGCCCGTCGCTGGCTGCCGCTGCCTGACTGTTGTCTTGCCCTGATAGTAATTATCAGGCAGTGTTGCTGGGCCCCACAAAAGGTTCTTGTCGTTGTCAATGATGCGTTACCCACTTGGACACGCCCCACATCCGCCTCCTTGGTCGCCTCCTCCAAGTGAATATCGCTCATACGCCCCCTAGGTCTTTTGTGGGGCTTCCCTAGTCGGTTTGCTACGACTTCCCAGGCGCAATTTAATGGGGTTAAGTGAGTTATGATTATTTCAGTGATAGAAGCAGTAGGAGGGCGAACACATGCAGAAAAGGAACTCCGGGACTATGCATACACACACACACACTCTGTCGTGCGGTTGTTTGGTTTATTTATGGAGCTACGGAGGAGGTCCTTGGAGCGAGGCAAGGCAAGGCAAGCCGAGCCAAGTCCTGGCGGCGTAGACAAAAAACAAATTAGAGCCGGGTGACATTTTTATTGCTATTTAGCCTGGTGTGCCGGCCATTGTGTATGTGTGTGTGTGTGCGAAACGAGAGCAATGCTCGGCTGGCAAGGTAAATGAACTCTTTGTGACGAAAAAGGAACATTTCCTTAGCTTAAAGTTTAAAGCAAACACTAAGCCAATTTTCAATTACAATCGGAGCAATCGCAACATAAATCTTGCTGGAAAATCCCTTGGCGACAAACGAATCGAAGATTCTCCGGAGTAAAAAACTGATGGAAATAAAAGTCAGAGATTTAAAAGGGAAGGCAGAGTGAAGCCAGGAGGGAATCAGGAGAAATATATATATCAATATTCCCTGGGTTCCTAGCTTAGATTACCTCTTCCATGGAAATTGTACGCCTCATTAGGCAAAAAAGGCAAAAACATAATTATGGGGAAAAGGAAAAAAAAAAGAGACAGAAAACAATAAGAAAACCAGGACGACCGACCTGCAGTTGAATGTCCTTTTTATGCCACAACATGAACTCGGCGACGACGGGAAAGGAGCAACAAGAAAAGTTTCAGCAGCTCCTTGAAATTGGTTCCATTATGAGGCCACGACTTTCCCTTTTTCCCTTTGGCCAACCTAAGACGACTTTTAGCTTTAAGCTCTTTTCTTTAGCTATTTCGAAGGAAAATAAATAAATACCTTTGAGGACCACCAAGTCTGTGACCCGCCGAGCCAGACAAATCGTAAACAGAATCCCAGCAACGCAAATACATCAGACACATACACGTTGTTTTTTTTTTTCCTAAATAGAGCCTCCAAAAAAATGTTGAACCTTTTTATTTGTTTTTGCCACTTTGGCAACTAAGTTTAAGTTAAACAAGTTTTTACGGTTTGAGCCCTTTACTAAAAAGTTTTCCATGTATTTCTGTATTAAGTTTTGAAATTGAAGGCAAGGAATTTTGGGGTTTTTAAATGAAAAAATGTTTACCGCTTCTGAATAAAGTTTCTAAAAATAATATGGTATGCATTTTCATTGAAATACGTATACGTATGCGGTATTTTGTAATTAATAAAAAATTCATTTATAAAAAAGTGATTAATTTTAAATTCTACTACATCTTTAAATGTTAACCTCATATCTTAAATAAAATAAAGCTAAATATTTTCCCAAATTTTTAAGCAATTTTATTTAATAAAATTTTTAAATAAATTCTACAATTCTACAATATTTTTACACCAATGGCACACCACAGCTTTTACCGCCACCTATCTCAGGTAAAAAGCTTTCTACACGTTCAACAACAAGAGCTTCAGTCAAGACACCAACCCAAACATATTCTCTGTTTTTTTCATTTTGTAGAATATTACAATATTAGTTTAAAAATACCTGTAAAAGCAGAAAATATAAAAGCAGATAGTATAAATATATATTATAAATTTTCCATATTTTAGCGGCGGCAACTTTAGCAATAAGAACAACAGGTATAACGTAATAAATCGATTTTTGGGTTTTAGAGGAATAATTTTGATATTTTTATTTCGAAAAAGGTTAGTCAAAATTATAGCTATTCTACACATAAAAAAATATATTGTTAAAAAAATAAAAACACACAATAAGCAACAACAGTAATTACGCAAAGAAGAAAACGAAAAGGAAAAAAACGTTGAAATAATCGTATAGGTTTTTAAGTAACATTTTTATTAATAATATTATACGCTTTATTCGCTTCATGGCTTCTGCATTTAATCCATATATGTGTCTTGTAAATTATATAAACATTTAAATTATATATGCGAAATAATTAATGAATGCTACGTAAGAAACGAGTTGAGTTCGCTGTCAAACTTAAACTATTAAATTTCGAGCTGAAAATATACAAAGAGATTTTAGAAAATATATATTTCATCATTAGTATTTTCGGTAATTGTAAAAGTAAATATCTTTTTCATTTTCGAATATTGTTCTCGTATTTTTGATGTGCTTAAACATTATAGGGGAATAGTACATAGTGTGGTTAAATAATTAAATTGATTAATTAATATGGGCATAATTAAGTAAACGTATAAAAATCATTGGCACAAGTTGCAGTCAAATTAACAATTAATTAAGAAATTAAATAGGAGAACACTGTGTTAAAGAATTTGCTTTTTTTTAGGAGAGCATTGATGTATGGAATCAAAAAAAATTAACATATGGTTCGTAACATAATTGCACTTAATATAACATAGAAGTTGAGAATACTTTTGGTTCTTCTGGAAATAATAGCTAAATTAATCATAATTTACATACATATACAATAATATTCCATTGCCTAATGACTAATTACTGTAAATGGAAACTTTTTAAGTGCACTTGGTGGCTGCTAAATCGACGAAGAAATGTTATAGGTAAATCATACATAATAATTCTCTTCACCGCTTCACGGTTTTCTCCTCATAATTACAATTACAAACAATAACAGGCAGCAGAGCCGCAGCAGGTACACTCTCAGGCGAGCGCAATTGCAATAATGATAATCACACCAATTACGATCAGGCACAAAGTGAGCAAATCGTTCGGCGTAATCAGGCCCACAGTGCAGGCGACAAAAACGTGCTCGAGAGTGGTCCAACCGCCGCGGGTTGCTCCAGCCGCTGCCGCCGCTGCTGCATTTACAGGTGCTCCAAGCCGTTGCACCTCTCGCACCTCACCAAAAACGGACAGTGCCTTGGAGCTGGTCGTTGGCTGTTCATCATCAGCAGCATTGTTATTATCATCATTAGCTGGAGGAGCTTCCCTCGCCGGAAGTCCTTTGCGACAATGTATCTGCGTCTCAGTTACATCGCTGCTACTGCCACTGCCACTGCCCTGGCCTGCCTCATTACGTGCTAAAGTATCCTCATCATCATCATCATACGCTTCCTTATTCGATTCGGTGGCGGCTTCTCCTTCTCCTTCTTTTTCTTGTTTTCGTTCTGGTTTCAATTCCTCCTCAGCCACTTGGGTTTCGTAATTCAATTTCACCTCGGAAATGCTCAGGTTGAGGGCAGGGGTCTCGTAAACGATGCTCTTGCGACGGGAGATTGGCATAACCGAGTCGCATTCGTCCACTTCCAGTTCTTTCAACTGATCGAATGAGGTTTCGTTAAGTTTGCTTTCGTCAAATTGGGATGCGTCAAGTACTAAGCTTACTAAACCGTTAAAAGAAGTTTCGTTTAAAGGACTTTCATTCAGTTGACTTTCGTCAAGTTCTGTCTTCTCAAATTCTGTTTCGTCTAAATTTATGCTTTCCAAACCATTCAATGAAGTTTCGTCAAGTTCCGATTCTTCCCTAGGAATTTCACTAATATCCAACTCATCTAGCTCATCAAAGGAAGCGTCCAGCATGCTACCTATTAACTCAGATTCGTCAAGTCCAAAATCTATTTCGTCAAAGGCGGAGACTTCTAGTAGACTTTCGTTAACTTCTATGGTGGCAATACTAGTATCAGTTACTTCGTTGGAAGTGTGTCGAAGTAAGGATTCAGTGGTTAGATTGTACACCTCTTCGCTAAGACTAACAGTTTCGTTAAGTTTTAGTTCTGATTCTTCTGCCCCGAGAGATTCTTCTTCAACTGTATCTTCACTACTCTGTCTGACAATTCCAGAACTACCTTCATCTAGAGTTACGTTCAGTTCTAGCTCTTCCCTTAGACTCTCCTCCAGCTCTTCTTCGGTGGGAAGTGGAGGAAAGTCTTCTTCCCTAATAGAAAGTGGAATCTCCACACACTCTGTATCGGTTTGTTCGTCATCCGTGGACTCCGAGGCACTGATCGAGACCTCAGAAACGTAGTGCTCCCTGACCTCAAAGCGACTATTATACGTGGTTTGCAATTCCAATGAAGCATTCGCATGACTGGGTACCAATGGGTAATCTGTGAGACTGACATTACCCGAATCCGGATTAGAGGATGTCTCCTCCAGCGAACTCAACGAATCGAACTGGGTGAGACTGGGATTGGAACCACCTTCGGGCAGTAGACACGCCTCCGCCTCGTCCTCCGCATCGGCATCATTATCTCGATCCATAACAATGCGAATTTGGCTGGCATAAATCCGATTAAAGTTCGGCGACAACTTCATCGAGCTGGACTCCTCCTGCTCCTGCTCCGGGATCGTCTCTAGCTTATAACTATGGCTACTACAGGAGCTAGCACTATCGTTAGAGGTTGGATGGGTATGGGTGTTGGAGTTGCTAGTAGTAACATCAAGTAGAACATTCAAAACGGGATTAGTAGCGCTATTAGCTGGATCGAGCTGGGCGGGATTAGTAGCAGTAGCAATGGCAGTGGCAGCAGATTCGGATTCAGGCGAACTCGGATTCGGGGCCTCGGTGGCGTTGGGATCGTCTCCGTTACCTGTGGCGTTTGTCGTTAGCCTGCTGCCGCTACGATGCTTCGGGTGCTCCTCGATGCCAAAAATGGCGGCCAGCTCCTCGCTGGAGTTGTATTGTGACGGGGATGAGGTGGCGGAGGAGCATGAAGCTCCACGCTTCCTCCGATCACCCACCGGCGTCAGCTGCAGCGGCGGCGGCGATAATGATCCACCACCCGAGGCGGTTGGATGCGACGAGGACTCCTGCTGACTGCTGGGATTATTAGTGGTGTTACTACTGATCGTCGTGCTCATCGTGTTCGTGCTGATGGTGGTGCTCTGCGGTGTGGACTGGCCCTCATACGAGGTGGTGCTGAAGGTCTTGATCGGATCGGTGCTGGGTGCGTGGCAGTCGCTGCTCTGCGACTTGATATAGTCGCTGGAGGAGTACGGATTGAAGGAGGTGATGCTTGAGGAGAGCGGTCGGCTGGCACGAGAGGGACTCGACGACTTGGCCAAACAATCGCTGCTCGAGCTGAACGAGCTGGCGGTGGTGCTCACATTTGGTGGGAAGCTTCCGCTCCCGCTGCCGCTTCCACTGCCGCTGGTCAAGCTGGGAGCGGTCGTGCGCTGATCATCAGTGGTATGGGTGGTATTGGGGGTGGAAATCGATCCTGATCCCGTGGAGCTGCTGCCCTTGGCCTGACGCTCGCACTCCTGCATTATCTTGTCAATCTCCTCGAGCGTCTGGCTCTGGCCGGCGGCGCGATTCTCTGGAACGGGACAAACGAGAGTGGCATCACCCGGCGCGTTGGTGACGTGGCTGTCGGTCATATTACAGGTGTCCACCAGGTTGTCGTAGTCCGGATTGGCCAATTCGCTCAGCTGCCGCATGCAGCGCCTGGCTATATGCTCGATCTTGTCCGACTGTATGGGATCCAGTTTCTTGATGAGATGCGGCATCACCAGCTGCTCTCCGCTGGGCAAAGTTTTGGTGGTCTGCTTCACCTGGAGAGCCTCGTGGACGATCACTGGAGGCTCGGTGGTCACAATATCCTTGAGAATCTTCTCGCAAACTGCATTGGCCGCCTCGGAGACTTCGTCAATCGCCCGGATGAGCTTGCCCTCCTTATGCAGCTTCCGCGGTGGCTTCTCTTGCTGCTCATGATCCTCCTCTTGACCCGCATCGGGCAGCGTATCCAGTAGCATCTGGCCGCAGCGCTTGGCTGCCTCGGAAACAGCCTCGATCTGCTGCAGTTCCTCCTCCAATCTCTGCTGCTCCGCATTTAACTTGGGTCTCGCAGCCGTAATCAAAGCCTCCTTGCGGAGTTCGTTAAGTTCGTGGCTCAGCTTAATGCTGCTGGCCTGCGCATCCTGGGCAATCTTGTTGAGGGCATCATCCATCATGGTCGGTTCCGGCGAGAGACTCTTACGGGGAGCTGGCACTGGCGCTGCTCGCGGTGACTGATGATCTTCTTTGGTCAGGAGACGCTCTGGCAGCTGGGCGATTGCCCCACCCTGACTGGGATGCCGGAAGGGTATGGGATGATGCTTTCTGGCCATATCCAGCTCCTCATCCTGCGCCTTAAGCTTGCGCAACAAGTCCAGTGTGGCTGGTACATCATCCGCTTCACCCTGAAGATTGGACATGCTGCCGGATCTCTCCAAGTTGCGCGTCAGCTCAATGTAACTGTTTAGATCTCCGCCAGACGGTTTCGCTGCATCTCTTTGGATCAGGTTGTAAATGTTGGCCGACTGCGTCCTCGTAGCCCGCTGCTTCTTCTGCATGGGATACACAAAGCTGGACTTGGGTCCCGGCGGATCTTTGCGCAGGGCACGCACAGCGAGATCATCCTTAACGATGTCCGGAGAGTTGGTCTTCTTTTTAACCCTCACAGGCTCCACATGAAGATAGTCAGATTGAGGGGCAGGCACAATGGGACCCACGGGGATGCCAAATGGTGGCTGCTTCTCCGAGGATCGATGCTGGAGATTGGCCAGCTGCAGGTTCCTAAAGGCCACATCGTCTCTAACAGGATCGGGTTCGCCGGTCGGTGAATCCTCGTCCTCGTACTCATCGGCATGCGCCAAGGCGAACTTCTCAAACTCACTGGGCGTGGGCACTCGCATCTTCGAGACCATATCCAGCTTGGGCTCTGGTTTGGGTTCAGCTGGTTCTGTCAGTCCCAGTGACTTGTAGATGGCCTCCAATTCGTTGATGGCCTCCTCCAGATTGGCTGGCTTCTTCCGAGGGAAGTACACGGGCGGTGGTGGAGCCGTGGCAGGAGTGCAGCTCAGTTTACGCTCCGGATAGACAGTAGCTGGTGCCTGCTGATGCTGCTCTCGCTTCTCGGCCACATACTCTTCGTATTTGTTGGGCAGATCCTCGCCAGATCTCCTGTTTTGATAGTGATGCGGCATGGAGTTGGTCTTGTGGACATCGCGATGACGAATCTCCACATAGTTCTGGTTCTGACCAGACTCCAAACTAGGCTTGATGTGCAGACTGCCGCAAATGATATTGTTATCCTGGTCGCTTGGAGAAGTATTTACAGGTGGAGGAGCACTCCTCTTGGGCTTCTGCACCTCGGAGTACATGGGCATGGGATAACTCCTCAGTTCGCTCAAACGCGAGCTGGAAAAAGACCGTGGCTTGGTAAGCGGCTGCGGCTGCTGCTGTTGCTGCTGCTGAGGAGCGGGACTTGGCGTGGCCAGGCCACTTTTGGAGGTTCTCAGTATGCCACTGGATGCTGGTACTCCTCCTCCCCTTTCGTTATCCAATCTCCCCGTATCCATCATGTGAATGGGCTTCCTTGAGCGAGGCGTTGCATCGGCCACATAATGGAAATCAATGCCATTCGGCAGGGATTGCTTGCCGGGATGGGCATTCCTCTCTGAACGGGTGATAAAGCGCCTATGGTGCGGCTGCTGGACCGGGGCACTGGCTATCGAGGAACTGGGCTGGGAATTGAGCGAGTGCACCGACTGATAGTGCGGCGGCTGCCAAATGCGATCGTCGGACACACAGCGACCGCTGTGATCGAAGGCGTACGACACGGGTCGCAGATCCCCAGAGCTGGAGCCGATTTGGAGACCCGATCCCGATCCACCCACATGCACTCGCCTCAGGGGATCCCTGGGAGGTGGTGGCGGCGGCAAGGGCTTGCTTTGCATCCTTCCACTCAAATTCTGCAAATGAATGTGACTGTCGTAGCTGATGCTTCGCTTTCCATCATTCTGCATCGAGTTCTGTAGGTTCTTCTGCGGCTGCCACTGAACATAGCCACTGGCGGGTGGGTTCGTCGTCGGCTGGTAAATGGACAGGGGCAAGGGCTGCGTCTTGTACCGCTGCTGCTGCTGGTGATGCTGTTGCGGGACAACGACTGGTGCTCCTCCATGACTCTGCTCCCCATCGCGGGACAATCTCTTGTAGTAACGCTCGTTGCGAGCTGCTCGACTGCGTCGACTCTGTCCTGGAGCCATGGATCCCATATGAATGCTCTCATCGCTGCGGTACTTGGAGAAGGTGGAAGAATTTAGCGATATCAGCTCCTCCTCTGCTCCACTAGAGTTACCCACTCCGGGTGGCTTGGGACCACCCCCTCTCTGCGCGGACCGAGATTTATGATGATGCTGATAGCCATTTCCCTGCGGCTGTTGCATTAGCAGTCTCCTGTCCAGGGAGTTGCTGGAGCGCTGGTAATATCCCGGCTGGTTTTGGTAGTACGGTTCCGGCTGTATGGTCTCCACGGGCAGGAAAAACTCGTTGTCGATGGGCTGCGGCGGATGTGGTGGCGCCTGTTGTGGATTCACCACAATGTGATCGAATCTGTTGCTGCTGCTACGCGAAGATCCCTTACTTCCGTGCTTTGCCTTGGGTTTGCTAGCTGACTGACGCTGGGCGGGCACAAAGCCTGCCTTGCGATCTTCCTCGCTGGAGGAGGCACTTTCCGCCTCCTTCTTTTTGCGAAAAAGTCTTCCAAAGGACCATTTCTGTTTGCCGGAAAGCTGCTGAGATGATCCGCCAATGCTGTGATTGCCTCTCAGTCGATCCATGTCCTCTTCCTGATCCTCCTGCTCCTCTGGGTTGTGGATAAGGTGCTGGTGATGATGGTTATGGCTGTGTATATCCGCTGTAGTTGTGGTGGTGATCACCTTCGAGTCGTGATCGTCAGTGCTGTTGTTCCGGTCATCGGTCAGTTGAAGCTCCCGGGGAAGCGGCAGTTGTGGCCGCCAAGTTGTCTGGACAGTCTGTAAAAAATAAGAGAAAAAAGGGGTTTAGTTTTATTATTTATAATTTATTTTAGGATACATAAATTATAAAAAAAATAGTTTATAGTATAAATAGGTAAAGAATAAACATAGTTCCCATGAAGAACTTCCCTATGAAGCCTGTCTTTTGTATTTAAATTTGAGCTCTTTAATTAATTTTCTTAACTAAACTTAACTATAACTCAAGTCGTCTCTCTATTCCTCTTTATATATATATATTTTCTCATTTTTCATACCCCAGCCGAGATAAATGCTTGTTTTATTTGCTCTCCTGATAAGATGTCGCGCTAACTTGTCCCAAAGGCAACGAGATAAGCACAACCCAGTCGGCCTTTAACGTGTCCGAGGTCTCAGTGTTTTACGACCTCACGTCGCTCACACATTTACATGACAACCAGAAATATATAACGCCATCTGATATATTTAGGGTCGTTGTTCTCTAAAAGATCATCTAACTTGGATCTCTCTGTCAACCTGTCAGGTTAAAGTTTCTCTTCTCTCAGCGCTTTTTTCGCAAAAAGAGAATTTGCATATAGCTCCCACGTGAATTTCGAGAGCGGAAACAGCTCATTTTCCTTACAATTTGGATACTTGGCGTTGTACTTAGAGACAAGATTTCTAGATAAAAGCTCTTATCAGTCTTATAAATAATACATGATGTATTGTACTGGGTTCTTGGAAGCAATTGAGCAAATTTACTCATGATCCATCAGAACCTGCTTTTCTTTTTTTCTTTGAAACTATTTAATCTTATCTGAAATTCCCTCATTTGCCAATTGAAAGGCCCGGCAAACAAACGCAGAAAACTAATTAAATTAATTAAATTTTACAGCCTGCAATTCAAATTCAATTTCCATTTCAGTTTTCAATTTGTTTTCTTTTTTTGTTTCGTTTTTTTTTCTAGTTTTTTTCTTGCGCGGATATTAAACGAAAATAAACCAAATTGCCTGTGAAATTCGACATATATATAATATTTGTTTATACCAAAAAGCTCGGAGCAATTGGGTTAATTTTGGTATCTGGAGGCATCATTTCCGCCGGCTGACGCCATTCCAAATGGCAGAAGAGGAGATCTCTTGATCTCTTTGGGGGAAAGGGTTACACTTGCAACTCGAAGAATTTGTAAACAAATAATGAGACGAAGCATAGGATTATGCTCGTGTCGAAT
This sequence comes from Drosophila lini, assembly GCA_018905715.1. Classification (NCBI taxonomy): domain Eukaryota; kingdom Metazoa; phylum Arthropoda; class Insecta; order Diptera; family Drosophilidae; genus Drosophila; species Drosophila lini. The sequence continues at coordinate 14,681 of JAEIIL010020992.1, forward strand.
GACATTCGATATATGTATATAGTTGGCATCTGGTATCACGGCTCACTTGAGATTGTCATTGAAAAATATGGCTAATAAAACCCAATCGCTCCATCTGGATCTCTTTCTTAACTTAAATTGCCGAATCAATAAAGATATTTTCCGAAATTTCCACGACCGATCTATATCTATTTTCCAGATGCATTCAAAGTCTCGTAAAAAATATGTGGGAGATATTTTTTAAACGTATTTCAACAAGTTCCTAAAACACATGTCGTCTTGCAGTCATCACACATTCCGTGAATCACTTGTCAACTTTGATTTACGTCTTGGAAGATTTTGTGTAAGACTTTCCCAACAAATTTGTGAGGTCTTTTTTGTTTGTCGACTGAATCACACCTAGAATTTTGTATTAATAAAAATAAATCTCTTTAAAATCTATATAAAATTCTATGCTCTTTCTAGTCTGGGACTTTGAAAAGTAGCTTTTCGGCAAGAGATTGGTCCAGACTTGCTGGAGAAACCTCTTATTTAGTTAAATTTATCCAGAATATAATTAAAATAATATTTATGTAAATTACATAGCAAATTTCTACCAAGGGGTTGGGGGAAATTTATGGTGTTCTAAACAGCTGCGTAATGTCGGGCAATGTGCCAGTAAAAATTTCAGACTGACTAAGAGATGGCCAGCACAAATCACTCATACGCAATGCCGTACAAACAACAATAGGAACCAACACACATATCAAACGTGCGATTGGATCTCTGGGGGAAACCTATAAATAACACAGACAACTCCAGCTGCAAAACCGAAATAAGATTCCCCAAACTCAAATGGCAAATCCCCGAAAAAAAGCAAACCAAAAACTACTACTCGCAAAATGAGAAATATTTGGGAAAAAACTTATAAATAAAACAGACTTCAAAAAGTACAATTTCGCGCGATATATAGGGGTGTACTCGTAGTACTAAGTTCCGATCCGATGCGATCCCGATCCGCCACGAACACGCGCGCTTGCCAGACTGATGATTATGGCTAAGGAAAAACTTTCCGAGAAGATCGATTCGTAAAAGCTCCAAGAAGCTCACCCCCCAAAAAGGGGGCCCAAGAGTGGGCACAAAACTTAAGAGAAACTGTGCCGCGCCAAAGGGATGGAGAATGATTCCCAAGAGAACTCTTCAAAAGGGATTACGTTTGTCCCTAGGCACAGTTTTCAATTAAGTAAACAGAAAGCCTATACTAAAATTGATTTCTGCTACGCCCTATCCAAATCACGATCATTAAAAGTGTATTACGAAGTCATTGAACTTTTATCCCTGCCCCGCGGGGGCTTTTAATTAAGGTCGAAAATACAGACAATTCAATTAAGTGCGAGAAGGGGGAGAAAACTCTTTGGGTGAAGGCAGTTCGTTCAGGCATTCAAACCGCCTCCAAAAATATATAAAAAAATATATATCGTATATAGAAACATTCATATAAGTCACCTTTTGTCGGTCGATTAACACGCTCATTAATGTCAGGCAAAATGAAGAAAAAATTCGTATTCGAAACCAAACTTCTGGTTATGAATGTGTCCTACCAAAAATAGCGCCTCTATAATGCTGATCGAAGATGCTCCACTTGTGTCAAATAAATATGTCCAAATGATTCACAATTATCTCTCTGAAAGGTAGGGAAAATGTTTAGACAGCCCACAAACTATGCGGAAGATCTATAGAGGAACAGCGGCGAAAAACTAAAGTGCACTCGAAAGTGGGTGAAGTGAGTTCCATCTAATTTTAAACCGGCATTTGCTATATATATAGTACAGTTTAAAATCCGACAGATATGGGTCACACTTCTCTCTACAGCGAGAGGAACTACCTGAGAAATCCCCCCACTAACCTTGGCTGCGCTCTGCTCCATCTAGAAGCTTTAATAAAAATTTATTTCAATTGGTTTCGCTAATTCGCATTTTGGCAGCTGTGTGTGAAGTTAATGAACTGAAACCGGCAGGCAAATATAAAAATACTCATAACATGTGTATGTACATATATAACGCAAGTTTTAATTGCAAGTTTAATGACTTCAATTTAATATTGGACTTCAAAGAGATTTATTCAGTGAGGATAAAGTCCCGGGAGGGATCCATCTGATCTACTGGCTGTATTTATAAACGTGACAGCGCCGGAGTAAAGCAAAGTTTGAATGCCGTTTTAAGTATCTGCCACATCCGCTTGCGAAAGTATCTTAAAAAGAAGTTGAAATACCGGCGAAAAAATATCTGTGTCAGAGCAGAAAATCCCCCAAGCTTATCACACACATTATGCAAAAGAGCCGAGGCTGCGAAGAATTAAGAAATTTTAGCTTGGAACTGAAGTTTTGAGGCTGAAGCCATGTCGGTTTTGGACAGAAACAAGTGGTTGGGCTCTCTGGCACCACTTCTAATTCATTCGGGATGGCACCGAACAAACGAATGTCTCTGTCTTAGCGGTTGCTGCGGCTCTTTGAGCATGCATAATCTATATGCAGAGTGAGAAATATCACAGAAAGAAGTCTAGAAAGTGTTAATATAACATTTAAGAACTAAGAACAGTTTTTGTGGGTTCAAAATAAAATAAATATATTGAAATTAGGCGTAAATTATTATAAAGCCATAATATTGTTAGATTTTTAGAGTTTTACTACAAGAACTTGTCTTTAAAAAACTTAAAATAATATTTTTTATTATCAAAAATACTGTGAATTC
>JAEIIL010021013.1:0-51596 GCA_018905715.1 Drosophila lini
TCTGCAAGGGTATAAAAACTTCGGTGTGCCGAAGTTAGCTTCCTTTCTTGTTTTTTTTTTGGTTCGTTTTGCGATAATGATAATAATATGTAATAATATTTATTTCGATGCCCCGCCATCGTCTGCCAGTCATAAATCGTGCTTATTTATGGAAAATGAGATTTGTAGTGGCGCATTAATTGTCCGTCCGTCGGGCTGTCTGAATATTTCTATATCTCTGTCATTGGGAGCGATTGGAATGCTGAGACCCCAGGACTGAACTCATTGCGGAGCGATGACATTGATATTGTCTATAATGTGCAATACTTAATGGCAGATATAGAGCTGCTAATGAGAGATTAACTGTGTTAATTATATTGTTTACTTGACTAAAAGGTGATCTTGGATTATCTGTAGGAATTAAAAATATAATTTGGGTTTCACAGCACTCGGTGAGCTTGAACTTGTCTGGTTTTAAAGATAAGAAATATCTCCGGGATTCCCCAATTTTGTTTTGATCAGATCTCACAGTTCAAAGAGCTCATGAGTTATACTCACTAAAGGAACATCTCTTAACAATCTTTAATTGTTTATATGGATGTATGTACATAGCTCAACGAATTCGTTGCAATAATTCAACTTACTCAGTGAGATTAATGATCCCTTAATTGATCCCGAAGATTTATGAGCCTTAACTTGATCAAACTCATTTGTAAGGCGACGGTTGATATTGTACTTTAACTTCTTGGCACCAAATTGATTTGTCAGCTTGTGGACTTGAATACTTAACCCAATCAAAGACCAAAAAACCAGCTTGGATAGCGATTCCTCGCGAATGCTGTGAGCGATTCGATTCCAGGGAAGTGAGCTGTTATGGGATGTCTTTAATGCCCATTGACAGAGCGCCGGGTGCAGCAGTCCAGCCAGCGAGGGCAACAACGCCACTGGTTGTCTAGTTAAAGCCAAAGTTAAAGCGAAATTCCCCCTGAGAAACAAACAAAAGCGCAGACGATCGATCGACAAAGTACAAACAAAAGGCATGCCACAGCTAAAATGCCAGCCAAAGGGAAGAAAGGGGACGAGGGGGACCCTGGTACCACCCAGGAAAATCACGATGACGAACCGATGCCCGGCCAGATACGGATACATGGCCTGCAAAGGCAACAACGACAGAGGCAACACCTCTTGTTAGTTTTACTGATCATGATCATGACAGCGGTAGAGCGATGTGGGCAATGCACTGTTCGAAATCTGAAGATTTATGATGGTTTATCAATGATAATCAATACAGAATTTGAATATTAAAAAGGGTCTCGGGTTTAGGATATTTAATTTGAATAAATCTTGATAATAGGGTAAACCCTTTTCTTTTATAAATATATCCTGACATCAAACAATATCATAAAAAAAATATCCTTGTAGATATTGTTGGATATCTGTAGATCCTAAACATTTATATTCCTATAAATATTTGAATATGATTTTTAAATAATATTCTTAAAATAAAATTCCACTTTCATGACATTATCTGACTTGAAATAAGACCTTTACTTCCCCAATTCCGATATTCATCTGTTTCGTAAATGATTTTCCCCGAGTGCATACCATTTGAGCCCTGCCCAGTGGACAAACTGATTGAGGCACGAACAGGCGAAACTCTTTCGTGGGTCAATCATTGGGTTGCAAGTTGCAACTCCAGGCTGCAGCTGAAGCTGGATCCGAAGAATCATGGTCCGAGTCGAGTTCATGTTTCACAGTTTGCAAATAACTCTAATCGGGGCTTTCTGCATCTGTATGTGGGGGTGGGTGCCTTCCGCCGACTCCGTTTATAAGTCCCCCGGCCAGCGATCCTGCATTTTCCTCTTCTTTTCGGATCTGAACAAGCCATGCATTGTAAGTTCATTAGCGGCCCAAGTGCACGATCCGCTTGTTGTTGCTATTGCTTTTGTCGTTGTTGTAGGACCGTGGATCTGACTTTAGTGCCTGCTCCTCCTCCGCTGCCCGTTGAAATGCATATAAACATGAGATTTTTCTGCACCTTCTGGCCAGACTTTTATTTTTGGATACCCTAGGTTTGGGTATACAAAAAGTAGGGGGAATTAATAATATATTTATATAAATTAAATTATTATATACGAAGGTGTTTACATTGTTCATTGCATTCTCTTTACGCCATGTATCACTAGACTTCCCAACTGGTTCTAGTCTGGTCTTAGAAAAGACAAAGTCTTTCCGTGCTTTTGCCATTAAATCTCTGACCTTAGTTTTTATTTAAAATAAATCAAAAAATTAAATGATAGAATTCATTTTATAATTTAATATAATTAAATGAAAAACATATTGATAAATCTTTATAATACCATCCATAAGGGAATCAAAAATTCGACCAGCTAAGCTTGTCAGCCTTTCTTGTTTACTTTTATGTTGCTTTGGCATACCTGGGAGCTCCTCCTAACTAACTAGGCAAAATCACTCATACTTGCAGCCCCGGTGCACCACATGTGGTCTGAAGAGCCGAGAACCGGCTCGCCAGGAGCAAGGGCGGGTGGGGCAGATGGAAGGGAACAAGGAAGAAAGAGAGGATGGGGAAATCTTCGAGGGGCACCCTGCAGCTAAAAGAACGGGGTGTATTGAACCGCAGCAGGAAAGCAGCACAGCCAACAATAAAAGCAAAGTCAAAGCCAAAAGTCAAAACGTGAGCCTGGATTGCAGGCGATCTTGTGTTTTCTTCTCTGCTGTGCCCTCCTCTTCAACCCTATCTCTTTCGCTCTTATGAGCTTACCTGGATCTGGAAGTTTTTTTTTGTGTTCTACCTTTTTATCGCTCTTTTAGCAAGCCAACCGGTGACGCTAACAAGGCAAAAGAAACAACAACGTGGCCGAAGAATAGGTGGAAGAGTCGGAAGAAGAGGGTTAACGAGAGGTGCGGTGGGGAGGGGTAGGCAGGGAGAGAGCCAGAGAGACAGAGCTCGTGGACTGACGGCGTTATCTGGTAACAACGTGTTACGAATTACTTTTAACAAGACCCTTAGCAGATAAAAACCAGAAAACCGGTTGAGAGAGAGTAGCAGCAAAGAGAGTACCGAAAAGAGCGTGCGATTGGAACGTGCGCTCATTAGCGAGGTGAGCATATAAACAGGAAGGAATTGCAATTAAAGCCTGTCTCACTTGGTTCCCGTGATTGCAGAGGAGAGAGAGCCAGGGAACGGGGGAAGGGCGAGGACAGGAGACACCCTGTATTTAACCACCACCACCAACCGCCCGAAGAAAGTTGAAGAACTTGCAGATATTTCAGCAGGGTGCACTGGAAAAATCAGGGAGCGGTGGACGCTGAAAGAGAGAGTGAATGGAAAACCTGAAAATATGCCAGACAACAACAGATGCCTCTGAAATACTGGAAGGAAGAGAGGGCGCCTTTGGGAGGGGGTGGTGGGTTGGCATGCGAAACGCAGCACATGTGCAGCCTGAAGAGGCAGAGAAATCAGGAACCGGGTGAGGCATGGATGAGGGGAGTAGGAATGGAAGTGCTGGTTGAGGGGATACGGTAGCTGTCAAGCTAGTCAGAGATTTGTCACCAAAGGAGAGAGAAAGAGAGTGTATTTTTATTCAAGGGTTGGGAAAAGGACCACTGGGTTAAAAAATAAAAATAAAATATTAAGCTACCAAATTTTGCAATACAAAATTAACCAAATAAAATTGCTTATATTTCCTTTAGTATCTTTTGCTGACCACTTTTAGATTTTAATATAATAATTTTGAGTCTGAACAAGAATTTCTAATGGACAACAAATAGTAATATTTGTTTACAAATATTAAAATAAATAAACGGGTATTGCAATAATAATCTAGCCAAAACTGGCACAACAGGAAATCGTTGTGGTAAAGCAGATTTACATCGATGATAACGGGGCCATTAAAAGCACCTTAGAAATGCCAAGGGAAAACAAATGCAGCCAATAAAATGAAAACTTCTGCCCATATTTATTTAGCTTATGCAAAAAGTAACGAAATGCGGGGCAAAGCAAACAGCAAAGAAAACCCGACCGTAAACAAAACATTTATTTAGCTGCATTTAACGTATGCTACTATCCGCTCTCCGGCTCTCTCTCCCCCATTCAACCTTTCTCACCAACCAGCAAGGCATTCTCTCCCTCACAACCGCTCTGCGGCAGCGAGCAGCCAGCTCTTAGTGGGCCTTCCAGTTCTCTTTCGACGATCGGAGCGTTCGGTTCAGCGGACCCATGTCGCTCGAGCTACCAAAAGATACTGAATCGCGCCGCCTAATTACACCTTCCAAACGCCAATTAATCAATGAATATATAACAGAGTGAATATACAAAAAGCTTCCCTTTGTGCACTAATTGTGAGCAATAACAATAGTCGTTAATAAAAAGAAGTTCCATAAAGTAGCCACCAAGTGGCGTCCTCGAAAAAAGCGACAGAAACGAGTTATGAAAATACAAATTGTGGCCGTGCCATGTGAGAATGTGTGTTAAAAATTGCTAAAGAAAAAATAAAAACGAGTTGTTATTGTTGCTATTCCGATCTGTGATCGGTGATCGACAAGCGCCAGCTGAAATTGGATTGGAAATAAGCCCCAAATAAGATTGTAGAGAAACATCCATCCAACGACACCCTAACACCTGAGATAGCGACAACATTTGGCGCTACATGAAATTTTAATTAAAAATCTGTCCCAAAATAAAGTAAAAATCACTTGCAGCGGCGAAAAGTTTGCGGGTATCTGTGTATCCGTCAGATACTTGCTCGCACGCTGCTCGAGTGTGTTTGTGCGCTCCTCCAGGTGTCGCCGGTGCCTGTGTGAGTGTTTGATGTAAGCAGACGTGAAATTGGATTAACTTTGACAGACGCACGCCGGTTTTTAATTACCACCAAAGACTTTTTTTGGATTAACAGCGAAAAGTTGGACCATCTCTCCAAGGTAAATATCATGCACGAGAAAATGGGGACTGCGGAGACTTCCATTACACTGCAAGTCAAAAGATCAGTTGCGGGAGATCCGTATAATGGGATATGTCAGTCAATGGGGATATATATGAATACGCAGAGGGGGAGAACTGATCTTTCGAGGGGAGAGCAACACTATCCTAGCATATGGAAATTATTCTGAGGAAATTACTTTGGCCCAAGTTAATTGAATGGGTTTTAAGCTGCTCTGATCTTTGTGGGAACTTTTCGAAATACTGATTTGAAATATTAATAAATAAGGCAGGGGAAATTTAAAAGAACCGTTCAATATTTTGTGTTATTTTTATACAGTTTATTCAGGGAAGATGATTTTATAGGTTAAAGATCATAATCATCCTTTAAAGAATGCTAAAACATGAAGATTTATAATGAAATTAAGTAACTAAACTAAGTATATTTTGAAAATGTTTCTTGTATTCCGATATATATTTTTGGATGCGGACTGTATGCTATTATGTATACTTGTAGATATTTATAAATGTCTATGCTAAAACTACAATACCAAAGAACACCATGAATGTTCATAAAGCCCAGTGAATCTTTGTGGGAACTTTTGAGTTGATCCCTTTGAAAATACTACAAATCCGTAAGGTAAAAAAAACTCATTGAATATTTAACCCCAACAACAGTTACACACATCGTTATTTTTACCGTTTTATTCGTTTGGCTCGCCACCTTATCTCTGCTCAATTTCTGTTCGGTTTCACTGTTTGTTTACTCAACAACAAAAATTGCGGCAGTTGGGTTCTTTTTTTTCGACAATTTTCGTTTATTTCATTCGAATCAATATTGCCGTCAAATGAATGGAGAGCCACGAACTGAAATCTTATCTCCCGGAGGGGAAAAGTGGGGCTCGGAATGCGTGTGTCTGTGTCTGTGTCTACATTATTTCATTATTTGTTGTCAAAGTTTTGGCTGCCGAGGCAGCGACTACCAGAAATACTACCATGCTATCGATAGAGTTGGAAAATCAGAAAAAAAAAACATAATAACAGACAAGAAAATAAAGTGGGAGAGAGGTGGATAGATAGGCAGAGCGAGAGCGGAGATTGCAGGTGCTGCTGGCTCTACCTGGAACAACTTGGAGTTTGTCTCTGACTCTTCGGCTTAATCTCTAATCAAGATAAGCCATTGCATGTCGATCGCTTCGTGTTCGAGATGCGAGATTCGAGATCCCCCCAGATAGTTTTTCTCTTTTCTCCGTTTCTTTCTTTATTTTTTCATACATCCATATGGGTCTGTGTGGAAAATTATGTTTCTCTGCGGTCATAAATTATGCGTAACGTGACACCTTCGTCTACAGGTTTCCAATGGGTCGTTAAATATTTTATTTCATTTTTATTGCTCTGCCATTGGTTTTTCGCAGGACTCCTCGGATCGTTGAGACGAGAAATGATTTCATTAAATTTTCAGTTAACAGCGCAGACGCTGCCAAGGTTAGGCCCTGGACAAAGAGTCCGCCAGAACCAGCAAAAAAAATATCAATTTACATACTGAGACGCATAGGGACATCATGCGGTGCCCGGCTCTCGGTCCTCCTCCGGGCCTGGCCCGCACTTTCGCAATTCGAAAATTCGAAAAATTGCGCTTTGTCACACAGCAAACGACTTTCGGCCGCCTGCTGGGGCGACACTCAAATGCCAGGTTCTGCTGTTTGCCCAACTCTGCTGGTTGCAACTCCAGAGTGTTGCCTGTGGCCTGCGGCACAGTGGCAAGATAAATGGAAAAATTTGAAAAAAAAAAATTAAGAAAAATTGGTTTATGTAATAAATGCCTGGATATTTTTTAAAAACAAATAAAATGTATAAATAAATATTCCAAGTTAAATAGAGAATTAGAGTTACCCCAAACCCTGATTTGAAAGGTATTGTTTAAGATGATCTATTTATAAATTGATTTTATTATTAATTAATTATTTGATTTGATAATTTGATTTGATTTTAATTTATAAATTGATTTTCTAGCACGATATTCCTGTTTAAGACTCATTTACATATTTATTTCAACAAATACTCTCTATCATGGAATTTGTTTCTTCCTTCCTTAAAATACCATCACCTCCTTTTCCAATATCTACAGATCCTTGACCACCGTGCACAGTGACCTCCTGTAGCTTTCCGGCATGTCTGGTTCTTCATCTTCCCGTCGCTCTTTGCGCCTCCTCCCTGTCTTCCGAACAGGTGATCATTTTACAAACGTTCCTGACTACCTGCTCCCGCCGTTCCCGCCGATCCGAGAATCCCGAAAGTCGGCCATAAATTATGTTTTGTTTGGTTTTTGGTCGCTCTTTGCTTTTTGTCTCCTCCATGGGGCTCGGCTATAAATTTCTCGTTGACTTTTTCCACTTGTCAAAGACTCTTGATTTTCTTGCTGCCTTGCTGAATTTTTTGTATAGTTTTTTTTTTGGTTGGTTGGGTGTCTCTTCTCCAGCTTAATTGTGATGGCGAACGGATTATCTCGTTTTTTAAGCAATTGGCTGCTGCGAAAATTTATTGACAAGCGCATTGACACTCTGCCAGTGAGTCAGTCAGTCAGTCACTCACTCAATTCAGTGGGGAGATGTCAGTTGACTTGTCACTCGCGGCGGGTTTGTCAGTTTCGTATCCTGTTAACCACTTTTTTAGCCGTTTTTTCTGATCAGCCATGATGGAGCTGTCAGCTTAGGCGCTAATGTGCATACTAATGTCGGATTCTGCTTGGGAATGGGATGGCGAAACTATATTGGAATGTTTTGGGATCTTTTTTATAAATGCACAGGGACAAAAACTTATTTTTCTACTTAAAATATTTAAAATTTCTTTACTGAAGAGTTTTAAATATTCTAAAAAAGTTAAGTATTGCTGATTGTAAAGTAAAAATAATTCTATATAAAATTAGGAAATCAATAATACCCCATATTTAGTATTCAAAGTCTATTGATATCACTATAATTATATATGTGGCATCTCATGTGGCTCTCAGTTCCACCTTTTGCCTGTTCCACCTCCGATTGCAATTAGTCCGCGGGCAGTGGCACTATGTGTTCCCATGATCACTTACCGATCTTGTTATAATTATAAAACCCACAATTGTCTCATTGCGGGTATCGTCTGCCCGAGTCTAATCATGTTGAGGCCCGGGCAACTCCTCCAATGGGCAAACCGATAATTTACGGACAACCTGAGCAACGACCCTCGTAATTATAAAAACGTTTCCCCTTTTCGGTTGCACTCTCTTTTCCTCGCACATTGCTTGTTTAAATAACAACAACATATTGATTAATTTTCGAGGCAGAGTTGAGGACGGGACTTGTCGTGGTGGTTCAGAGCGGGTCCGAAAGCAGGTCTCGAGTCGTCCATCAAACTGGCCAAGTCAACTCGGAACCCGTGCTGCAATTCATCAAACTGCGGGCCCAGAATGTGTTGGCCTTCTTCGGCGTCTTGCAGCACGGAAAGAAATAATTTTAGTTAAAGTAAACCTCTGGAAATATATAATTAAAATATTGATTTGATATTTTTTATAAAATTTAATTCAGACTAAATTACAGATTATTTGTTAGAATAATAACAGATTATCAGAGGTATTTTTGATGTTCTTTTGATTCTTTAATCACTAATATCTTGATTGATATTTAGTTGTGTTAAAAAATTAATTAAAAATACATCAATTTTCTTGATAAATGTTTTCCAGTGTGCTCTTGTATTTTGGTTTGGCTCGTTTTATTTGATTTATTTTGCAGCTCCTTCAATTTTCCCCCATTCAGTCGTATTATTAGGCTTGAGGCTCTCTCTTTCCCCGTTTTTTCCCCCATTGTGGTTAGCGGAGGAAAACCGAAATCAATTTGACATGATTGCCATGGATCATAATTTTTTCTTTCTTCTTTGTGTTCGTTTGGTTTCTTCTACGCTTTCGTTGGAGCCCAGGTTTTATTTTTTGTAAGTGTTTGTTTTGAATATTTTGTTTGCCGGCTATTAGGTTTTGATTATTTATGAGCTGGACCCGTGGGGCACACACATGGCTCGTTGGAATTGGCCCGGCAATTAGCCAACACGGACGCCTCTCCAACCGAAAAACGATTATTTGTTTTAAATGAAAAATCACCAAAAGAGCTGCGTTCGGCACCTTAGATCCCTGTACTTTTATTATTATTATTTTAGCATGCCTCCAAACTATTTGTCTTTGGCCAACAATCAAGCCAGAAATTGCCTTTTAATGGCAGTTTACTTATATATTTATTTGTTTATCTTTACATATTTCAAAGGTTTGGCACCAAAGCTAACCACAGCTAAGCTAACAGCAAAAAATATATTTTTTGACTCCCCAAGACCCAGCAGACCGATTTATCTTTTATAATTTTTCAATAAATTTATTGTTTCTCGTTTTCTTTTTTGTTTGCATTTTTGGTCGATTGTTTACGAAAAGCATTTATTATGCATAGTTTGGTTAGACAGGCGAGCAAGCTATCAATTTTTCACCTCTCGTATCTGGCAGATACATCAAACAAAAAGTCGAAACTTGTTGCTTGGCTTCGCGTCGCGTCGCGTCGCGGCTTGCTAACTGTGTCGCTAAATGTGCTTTGCCGTGTTGTTGGAGAGATAAATTCCATAAAAATCAACAGAAACTACAGCAACACACTCTAAAATCGACGACTACCTCTAAACAACAATAACCATGAGAAATGACAAAGGCAAACGACGACGACGACGACGCTATCTGAGGGAGAACTGATGATGATTTATGAGCGTCAGAAATCAAGTAGAAAATTACAGTAATAGAAGAACACAAGGCAGACTGCACACACATACACAGATACGCACCTATACAGAAATGAAATCCACATAGATACACCTTCCTCCTACCTAGGCTTCCAACTGAAAATACGAACCGTACATTGGGCAATTTTAACTGGAATTTATTTCGTTTTAGAACCAAAAATAACCAAAAAGAAAGAGAGTCAAGAACATGTTCTTCAAGAATATTTTTCGATTGGGGAAAATACGTTTAATATGCTAATTGGTAATGTAAATATTGATCATACGCCTGGTTGGAGCAATTTGCATTTTATCCCGAACAAAACTAAAAGTGTCGGTTATAAATCTAATGGCAAAGTCACACATGTGGGAGAACACAAGATATAGAAACACTTATTTATGGGGTTTTTTCTCTCTCTCCTCGTTCGTTATACTCAAAGTCTAATTCATTTAGCAAGACGACACCTTGTTAGAGCCCTGACTTGTGACGAGATGCGGGGGGATCTTTTCCAGCTGCAATGTGTGTGGGTTCTTAGCTGGAAATGTAGCGACTAGGTGTTAATTTTGTTTGTTAGGCGGCCAGTCGCCAGTCCCCAATCTCAAAGGAACAAATAGTTCACAAACATGGTTCTAAAATAAAAATTTATATTTAAATGAACAAGACATGCGGGCTGAGTGTAGGCGTTTGTAAGAAAAAAGAAAGAAGTTCTGGAAACAAGTGAATAATTTTAAGGGAAATTTAAGGATCATAAAAATGGGAGATTAACTTGTTTATGTTATTTAAGAAGATTTTATACTTAATGTTTTTATACTCTTTCAAAGCCAGTATATGTGAATAAATAATCATAGACATGTTTACAATTTCTAAAAATACATAAAAAGGTTTTATATATAACAATTTTAATTTATACTAAATCTTAGAAAGAAATTTCAACTAATAGTTAAAGTAACTTATCAAATTCCTTAGATTAAATTACGATTTACTGGCCTTCTTAGAAACTTACCCCTGGCACGTCCTTCCGATCTCGCAATCTCCCTCTGAGTTGGACAAAAACAAGCCCAAATGAAACTTATTTAATATGCCTTATAAAGAAAGCAGTTAATTAAAACGACCCTGTAGGAGGGCGGCTGTTGCTGGAGCTTCCCTTGAAATCAGTTAACAAAAGCCCAAAGATAAACAGAGCCCGTTGAGGAGGATGGATGCAAAGTAAAGGGGGAGGGAAACCGCGGAAAAAAAGAAAGAAACCAAAATAAAAAATAAAAGAGGAGAGCAGACCCAAGTTGAGTGCATAAAAATGCCCAAGTTTAAACAGAATTCAGATCGAGATCCGCGGCAGGAAGGGCTCTTCAGGAGATGAGATGGGATGGGCAGGCATCATTAATTCTCACCCAAGTGTTGCACGACGACGACTTCTTCGGACCGCTGTGCATATTTCCAATTAAAGCAACTTGCAACTCTAATGAACTTGAAGATATCAATCTACGCGCTGTTAACCCTAAAAAACCGCAGACAGACGAACGGTCCGAACGGCACGAAAAATAAATGTCAAGCTAATTAAAAGTCAGGCAAAAAATCTCGACTTCTCGACGGCGATCGGGCATGCAATATTAGTCATAAATATTCCGTCTTGCCCCTCGCCAGATGCAACTTTGTTTGGAGGCAGCAAATTAATTGAAATAGTACCAAAAATAGAAGAACTATTGCTGTTGCTGCTGCATGTATCCAACAGATACGCATCTCTGGGTTGCATCTACGCACATGTTTCAGCCTCTGTCGCTGTCTCCTCTCCTCTTCCTGTCCCTCTCCAAGTGAAAAGGAAGCGCTCGGCTCGCGTTAAAACAAACAAAAACATATTTTTCTTATAAACAGAACTCTGAACAAAATAATTTTATTTTCAGCCAGCAGGCAGAGCATCAGGTTCTTTTGCTACACCTCTCTTTGTCTTTCTTTCCAATGTGCAGTGAGAACAATGGGATGTGCAAGGAATAAAAGAAAACTTTCACTTCCACTTTTTGAGTAAAAAAATACAAGAAGAAAGTCAATAAAACATCGATAGTTTTAAAGCAAGATCTATTTAAAATATTTGTAATTAAATAAATTTTAAATATCCTTCAAAAGAAGATAAATTTATTAGAAATAGGAAATATGTAAATATAACCCAAAGGATCTCCAACTCCTTAACTATTTTTCTCTCCGTGTAACCAGTATCTTTTTTGGGCTCTCGCATCGAAACATAATTAATTTCTGTTTGTTTAAGGTCTGCGCCTGCGACTGACTGTTGTTTCCTGCAAACAGCCATGACGATGGCGATATTTGCTTTCTCGGCGAGCCGAGCCCAGGGAATCAGGAGCCAAGAAGGGGGTTCTGCTCCTTGAGATTCATTGGAATTTCAATTTTGAAAAACACAAAAAAAAAAAAACGATACTCCACACAATACATATTCATTGTCGTTGCTCGTCGTGTTGGGCATTTAAATGCTTGCTCATAAATTTGCTTTTTTTTTTTGCAATGTCATAAATTAAACATTTTGGAAACTGATACGTTTCGCCCCTCCCTTTACCATTTGCCTCTTTTATTCTTTTATTGATCGTCAAGTTGACATTCGCTGGGGGAGAGACAGTGGGAATATTTTGCCATAAATTATGCGCTTAATTAATTGGCCTACAAATTCCAATTCCACTCCGAATCTTTCCCAGTTAATTAGTCAGAGACAGAAAAGCGAATCAAACGAGTCTTGAGACTCTCAAGAGCTCCGAGAATCTCAATCTTGATACAGCAGGTTCTTCGAATTTCTAAGACTTTAATGCAAATGTATTTGTGTGTCGCAGATTTATAACTTCGAAGTCGCATTCAAATTGGAATTTTCTCAGAATTGGTTTTTGTTTAAGCTTTTAAATTGAATAAAGCATAATTTTCTCAGATTTCTGAATGCAGAGATTTATAACGACAAGTGTGGATTTAATGAGAAATATGAAGAGGGAAAAAACATTAAAAGATGGAAATTAAAAATGCTTTAAATTAAAAACAGAAATGTGTATCTGGTTGTTGGGAAATTCCCCTTTCCCAAAATAGCAAAGCCAAGAATTCAATTACGAAGAAAACATCCCATCTTTGCCACACATTTCGCCATAATCTCGTGTTTTATCTCAATTAGGCAAGCTCACCTGCCACCAGCTAGCGGTTATAATTAAAAAATTGTCATTTTCTTGTCGTTTGCTTAACTTTATCTGCAATTTGTTACAGCAGAGATTACACCTGGCAAATTGTGAGGCGAGGGATGTGGGATGTGGGTACACATGAATCAAAGGCGGCAAGAATAGAACACTGCATTGTGGCTCCTCAGACTTATCTGAGTACTCTTTGGTTAGGCAAATCTTTTGCGGCGCACACCCACGCCTGCCTGCAGATACACAGATACAGATACAGAAACAGATACATAGGCCCCGGAGACAGTCGCAGATACAGATACAGGGGCAACCTCTTCTGCGGCACTTTATTTGTCGCTGGCTGATTAAACTTGCATTATATATACACATAAATATATGTACAAAGAGTGCCGTTAAAGCAAACAACAACAAGGCGCGTTCTTTAATAGGAAATAAGAAAAAAGTCAAGTAAAATAAGTGAGGGAAAGGGGAAGGGAGGAAAAGTTAATTAAATTGTAAGCGAGTTGCTTCTTCTTGGCTTCCATTGGCACACACGCGACTTCTTCATCATCCGGCGAGTGTCTGGCCCCTTAATCCCGTGGCGTGATTAAAGTAGTCCACTTTCGGCTAGGCCCAGGGATACAAACAACTTCCCGGCCAGTACCCAATTTCCACCATTTTCCATCATCACACTTTTCCCCCCCCTTTTTCCTGTTTGCTTTTCGGGGGAGCTGCTGCCTCTGTTTTTCTTTCGGGGCTCTTCCCTCCCTTTGAAGTGCTGCCGCAGAGACAACTGCAATTGTTCTTTAGCCGCCCACAAATTTACTGGCCAAATATTAACATATTTGCCCGGGACCCAAAGAACATAACTCAGGCCACAAATTGCGGCAACTCTTTTGGCTCTCTCCCACTTGAACAGACTGTAAGTTATGTCGCCCAGTAAGCCTGCGTTTTTTTCCAGCCAAAATTTCCCTGCTCGCCATCGGGCATAAATCCAGTTTTATGCTCATTGCATAATTAAGTTATTTGGCTTTTAATATTTTCTAATTATACAAGATTTATAAACATTTTTTTACGACCCTCTTTACGATAAAAGAGATTCGGCGAGATGCCCGAGATCTCCGGAGGGGGATTTCGCTTTATGGTTGTGGCTTGGTTTAAGCTTTTATGTCCACCTCTAAAATCGTCACTTATCAGATAACTTATCAGTCGTTTTCGTACCTCTTTTTGCATTTCATTACAGACCAGCCACAGAAAATTCAGACCGAAAGCAGCTCAACCAACGGAATGGAAAAAATGGTAAGTGGAGAGATTTTTCTACAATTTTATTATAATTTTATTATAAGCCTAAAAAGAAGAGTATATATATTTGTTTTAGGAAATTCCCTATGCTTTATATATTAAATATATTTTTTTTTAGATTTTTAAACTTTTAGAATCTATAAACTTTCCTTTATTTTGCATATAAGAAAGACATCATCAGCTAGACGTAAATATAAATAAGAGGCTAGAAAACTTGACCTTTCCTTGGCCAAACACTTTGCCCCTTGGCTACTTCATTGCGCTTAGTTTGCGGCACAATGGAGAGAAAAATGCCAGGGCGACCCGACCCTCTGATGGCAGCCAGTGTGCAATTGACCAAGGAGCCGAGAGCTCAGAGCTCAGAGCTCAAGGAGCAGGAACCTCCTAGTAGTTGGCAGGCAGCATTCAGCATCATCAACCTCGTCTTCGTCTGCGGTTGTCGGCAGTTACTTTTCAACGCCAATTTTGCTCTTCAAAACGAGCCAGCTCTGAATACACAGAGAGAAATTAAAGGTGTTATTGATATTTTAATAAATTTTACATGGTTTGTAAAATTTAAAACAAGCTAATAAGTTGCCTGAGTGAAAAGTATGTCCTTATAATCATTTTATAATCATTAAACCAATAATGTTTTCTATTAATTTAAATTTTGTATATTTTTTTAAATTAAAAAATTAAAAACTTTCAAGAGTTTTTTGATATTTTTCCCTGTGTAGAAGCACAAAGTTTTGGCCTGAGCCTGGTTTTCTCGTTTTTGATGCCGTGGGCGATGCATCTTCAGACGCGACTTGTTGCCCCATTGTTGGCTTACCCTTTTGAACAGAGAATCTGAGAATATGAGAATGTGGCTGGGGAAAATGAGAATGAGAAAGAGAGAGCACTGAATCTGAATCTTGGGGCATATCTCTTGCCACTTTAACGTTAACGAGCTGTTGACTTCTTTCTGCTTTAGCCGGCAGTTGAGTTGCCAAGTTCCACAGTTTTTTTTTCTGCTATCCATCATTCTCTCATATTTCCAGTTTGGCTTAAAGCAAAATAAATGTCCTTTCAGTCTAGTTAGCATCTGTCGCGTATTTGTTTATTTTTTATTTTATTTTTTAACCAGGTTTTGTTGTTCGAGGCTCATTTGTTATGCAAGACATTTCGAAATGTTCTCGCATGTAATTAAAACATGAGAATATTTCCATAAATACACATATTGATTCATCATCATCATAATTCTCAATCCGTTGCCCGATCTTCGTGTCTTTTTTGTTCAGTTTTTGTTTACAACGCTTTTGTTTGAAATTACAAATAACTAATTTAATATGCCAAGCATGCAACGTCTCCCTTCGCAGCATGTGGCGCTCGACTGCGTCGGGGGAAAAACGTTGGGATTATTCGGTTAATTGAATTATAATTGTAGACGGCAGGCAGGCAGGCAGGCAGCCATTTCCCCTCTTTTGGCCACTCCCTCAACGCATTGATCACGTCGATCATGTCGAGCAGTCAATCAATTCTCCAAAGATATTTTCATATTCTCGATGTCTTGCGGTTGTGTACATATAGCATATATATTCTATATTCACTGAGGCTCTAGGCAAAGTTCATTGGAAATGCCAGTGCAGCGGGAGATGAGTTATGTTTGGAAAAATGAATTGTTTTGATATTTCGATTTTTAGGAATTTCTTTGGAAAGTTTAGCAAGAAGGGAATTATTTAATAGAAATTATTACAAAATGAGGGATGATTAGTGTGAGGGAAAGGAGAATTTTTATCTGAGAAAAGTTATTATTTTTTTAGAAAAATATTGAAGCTAAAAATAAACCAATTTTGGAATAATTACAGGCTCTAAACAGTCGAAATTTCCTACAAAAGCTATTTCAGAAATCTATTAATTAAACCTTACGAATTTCATATAATTTTTCTAAGAGAAAGACCCAACATCATATATATCTTATTTTATTCAGGTAAATAATATGATAAGCTGTCTTTATCCTTATAACCTTATACCAAATTTTGTAAATGGAATTCCCGTGAAGATGAAATCCGTTTTGGCCAAATCAGTTTGCACCTCTCTGATTCGATTCAACTCAATTTCAATGGAATCGAACTCAACTTTTCTGGCACGTCGGCAATGGCGTCAATGTAAACAACAGTGGATATCCACCTAAGGCGGATCACGCACAGTGGAACCCACCCGTTGAGTGGGCCGTGTGGGGAGTGGCTAAGGTTGGAGTGGCGGAGTGGCGGTGGTACATCATCCGACATCCCTTCGTGCTGTTTCCTGCCCGAAAAACACGCGCTTTGCTTTGGCTGTTGAAATGCGCTTGGAAAAATAAACCAAGAGCCCAGGGAGAAAGGCATAAATTATTTGATGCAACAAAAACTCTCGCTCACCGAGAACCGCCTTCGGGAAAATTAAGGTGACCATATGTGGCCGGAGGGCACCCGACTGAGAGCCAAGTGAAGCAAGAAAAACAGTTCATAAAATCAACAAACAGCAGAAGCCAAGAAATGGGATTTGGAATAGGAATAGGAATCTCGAGCAGCATTTGGAATGCCGTGCAGGGAATTCTTGGCCTGTGTTGCTGTTCGTGTTTCAAATAAACTTCGAAATGCATAAATAGTTTACAACAATAACAAGCAGAGCGCGATTCCACGAGAAGCTAAGAAAAACAGGAACAAGTGCGTTGATTGCAGCCAGCCGCCTTCTCCGCCTGCACTTTGCAGTGGGAGGGAGGTGGGAAATCGGGCGGAAACTCGGAAAAGTGGGAGGTGGAAAAGCGCCTTGTGTGGGTTGGGCTATTTTGAAAGCGTCTGCTGAGAGGCCGAGAGTGCAGAATGTTCCGAATGGAGCTGGAAAAACGGACAGAATGCAGAATGCAGTTGCATCTGCAGCATACCAAGAGTTCATTGGTTTTCCACATCCTCTGCTGCTGCTCCGACCCTCTACAAATTTTCCCATTTTCATTCTGCTCATTTGAATGCTTTTTGTTGTTCAACTCATCTGATTTTCCTGGACCAGGGGGAAATCAAACCTGACCAGGGGGAGATTAGTTGGAAAATTTACTAAAATTTCTAGCATAATATCAAGTTTCTACAAGCTTCTAGTTTTCTAGCTAAACTTTTATTACTAAATTTTAAATCAGTTGAGCTTTATCTTCCCAACAAATCGCTTTCCATCAGCGAAATAAATTCCCCACCAAACCAGTTGCAACTTCAATTTTCTTCTTGCTACAAGTGCAACATTTTATTAACCCTCGCAAACATTTTTCCTACATATTTGGCGCTTTGGCATCGTAAATATTTTTATTGCCATGGCCATAAAAAAGAATAACAGCAACGGAACGGGGACGTTGGAAAAAAAGTGCAATAGACTATCAACAGTTTCACGCCTTCCCTCGGCCTTTTTGCACACTCAAATATCGGTTGATATTTTCTGTCCGTTTTGTATCTTTGTATCTTTGTTTATGCCACACATGTTACGCCTACGAAAAAGTATCGTATAAACAGTCAGGGGAAGTAGAAAAACACACACACACACCTAAACCCTGTCGCATGTCCCGCAGGCCTATTGTCTGGATCCAAGTCGAGTTGTTCCTACATTTGCCAGCCATATGTGGCTTGGATATGCTAATGGCGAAACTTCGTTTCTACCTACAGTCTACACATTGAGGGAAAAGGTTGTCTAAATAATAAACCAGAAAATATAATAATTACTTTAAATATTTATGGGACTTTTATAGAAAGTTTAAATGGATTTAAAGTCCTTTAAATTGCAGTGAACTTGTAGATACTTAAGCAGACAGTTGACTGTTTTCCAAACTAAACTAAAAAATATTAAAAATTAAAATGCTACTATCAGAAAAATTGACCTGCTTCACCCTTTAAATATTCCTACATTTTCCGATAAAACAAAAAATAAAGTCACTTGATTTGTGGCGTACAAAGTTCATCTGTCAGCGAGGCATCCGATCCGAATTCGGATCGGTATCAGGAGTCATGTGTGTGCTGTCCACTCTCCAACTATTTTTTGTTATTTTAGGGGAGCGGCATTTCCACTTTGAAATGCCACAAACGAAAAACGGGCTGATAAGCCCCCGATTTATTTATGATTTCGTTCGATTTGGGTGCCTGATGCTTTCATAAATTTAAATTCTACAGTGGCCCTGGCGTTTCAATTAAGCAATTGTTGTAAATTGTTTTTCGATTTTGTTTCTGGTGTCGCGTATCGATATTGATATTGATATTGATACTGAGTGATATATGGCAGCAGCCTGTGTGTCTCGATAAGAATTCTGTTTGCCGGGCCAAAAGAAATTAGTCAAAGTTGGAAGCGCTTGCATGCAAATTATTGTTATGGTCAATTTGGCCATTAGCCACAGCGCCATAAATTATTAACAAGAGCCGAGAGCCAAGAGTCAGAGATGCGAGATGCCTCATTGAAATTCCCCTAAAGCCAGAAGGCGGAAAAGTCCAAAAGCCAAGACGACTAGTGGGACATGTGCTAAGCATTTTAAATTTACATCTACATATATACAAATTTATATATATTTTTATATAAGCTCAATATATACGCAGATTGAATTCTGTAATTTGTGGTCTCGCATTGGTTTATGCATTTCCATTTCGTTTCGAATTGGACTGCAACTTTATGACTTGAAGAGGGTGCTAAATTAGTTGGAAAATATATGGAAACGTGTATTTCTTTTGGGTGGGAAACCCCCATATTTGTGGTTGCCACTATTCATAGAATATTTTAGGAGGAGGTAAATTAATCAGGTTTCAAAATGATTAATCGAGGTGTTTAAGATTATTTATTTGAATGGTTTATTTGTGCCGCTTTCACATTTTTAATAAATGTATTCTTATTTTGTTTCATTGGCATCTTTAGGCTATTTACCAAACGCATTTCATGGCTGAAATTTACGCAACTAATTGATTTCGATATTTATTTAACATTTTTACAAGAAAGCCAAGAAAAACAAACGCAGCAGCAGCCAAGCCATTAAAAGCCATTAACTGAAAACTTAAACGCATGCCAGAGACACATGCGAGAAGGGGGTGGAGAAGGGGTGAATGACGGGAAATGTGGGGTTGTGGGGGGAAAATCGGGAAATTATGGGATGGGTAGACCGGCGACCGGCGACGGTGGCTGCCGCGTGTTTATCGCTTGGCGTCGGGTCGCGCACGCATGCCAACAAAATAAACCCAGCTAGAAATGCCATTAAATACAAGAGAAAAATACAACAAAAAATACAAAAAAATACAAGAGGAAAAAAACATAAACATACACATCGCACATCGCACATATAATACAAAAGCAAGCCAAAAAGAAGCAGAGGAATACTATGAGGGAAATGGGGAAGCAGCAGCGTCAAACAAGCATAAAAATCAATGCCGGGCGGAGGAAGAGCCACCCACCAGGATACCAGAGAGAGACCCCCGAGGCGTATGCGTAATATCGACTGAGCAGGACAACAACGCGAATGCAGAGTGAGAGCGGCGACAAATTTATAGCATTGAAATAGAAACCAGACATCGAGACGTCAAATTGCCCACACAAAACACACACAGAACCCAACGAGCGAGCGTATTTTCAAAGTCAAAAACTATACAAAGCACTGGCCAAAAACAAATAAATAAAAAATCCTTTTTGGCCAGTCTCTGGCCGGTCTCTAAAAACGGAAATTTATGAGCCATATGAAACGTTGTTTGCATTGCATTAAATTGCATAAATTAATTGCCACCAATCAAGAATGATGCCAAAATGCGTTGGCGACTTTTAAATAAATAAACTAAACGTTGGCAAATTAAAAGCGAAAATTCGAGCTGAGCAAGCAAATCATAAATTATGTTTGAAATAATATTTGGTAACGTTTTGAGAATGTTTAGACAGGGATTTGAGATTCTACATAGAAAGAAAATATTGCTAAAAATATTCTTTACTTAAAATCAACATGAAAATGTCTGATTGAAGATTTATTAATTATTTTTTGTTTATTATAAATTATTTGTAGTGATTTCAAGCTCGCTTTTCTTGCCGTGTCTCAAAACTTTTTGTGTTGAAAGCAAGTTTAGTGCTTAATTAAAAGTGTACTCATTCTGACCCAAGCTCAGCAATTAAGCACCTTTCGGTGGAGGTTACACCCACACAGAGGCAGGGACACCAACACAGACACGACCTCTAACCCGATGGCACCTATGAAGGTATCCACAACCTCACCGCCTCGTAGCTCACCATTAATTATCCATGTCAGCGGCATTTTGTCACACAACAACACGAGCTAGGAAACATCCTCGCATTTTCCGGGAGCATGTTGCAGATATATTTCACTTAATTTCCACACTGACATTAATTAATACTCGTAAGCCCACGTGTGTGTGTGTGGGGGTGGAAAGGGAGGTTGTTAGTTGACAACAAAGGGCACTAAAAATGTTTGTACGCTAAATGGGGAGGAAGCCTCTAAGCAGGGACATGGTAGAATGTCAACCTAGAACTTCAGGCATTGCACAGGCATCACTCAAACATGTAGGAATTACATATACGTATATGTATGTTGTGCATGTGTGTTGTAAGGCCCCCTTTCTTGCCCTCTTGACGCTTTCAAATGACCATAAAAATCGTTTTTATTGCATGTGTCACAACAGCCGGGAAAACTCTTACCATAATAGTTTCTTCCTCGCTCTTTTTTGTATGTCAATGTCGCCGGCAGTTGGTTATTTTTTTACTGCGGTTCCCCTTAATTGCCGTACATATGAAACAGCCACCGGGAATGTGGCCCACAGACAAACCGGCGGCAACGGCGGCGGCGGCGGCTGTCGTTAAACCATCTTTCTTTCCCTCTTTTCCCGCAATTTCAATTAGTTTTCCATCAACAAATATCAGCATATTTTATTTTTTTTAGTGCCCAGAGAGCTGCATTTATGATTCAATTATTTTTATTACCAAATCGGGGTGTAAAAAGTGCCGTCATCGGAATTAGCCATAAAACGGTAGATTATCAAATATAACCATAAATGTAAAACGTAGATAAATGGTAATGACAGTATTTTCCTTTTCGAAAGTTGAAAAGCCAAAAATATATAAATGTTGTGGGAATGAAAAGATCGTTAAATGAAAAATAAATAAATGTCAATTGAATAGAAAGGCAGTAAATTCCACTCTCACCGGATTTAAAGCAATAACAATATAAATTTTAGAATAAAAAACATAATTGAAAGCGGACAATAGTAAAAATCTAAGTACTTGCGGGAAACTGAATATTTTTATTTAACAAAATTCATTATAAAATCTAGAAAACTAGGCATTACTCAGCACTCAATTTATCTCTGTAACACCTCAATACAGGGGAAAAGTCATCAACATTTTTATAGTTCCTTTCGCGCCGATGTTTTATGAAGCCTTAAAGTTGCCTCATATAACCCCCTTTTTTTCTCCTCTTGTTTTCATGCCGGAAAATTGTTATTTTATAAATGTGCCACATCCTGAAGCAACAAAAATTTTACTTATTTTGCTTTATTCTTTGGGGGTATTTAATTTGTGCCCCACAGAATTTCCCTCCGATGTGTGGAGTGTTGTGTTCCCATTGTCACAGGCAATTCGATTTTAATTGTTTTTCTTCTCCCCTCTGAAAGTGGGCAGTGGGAGGTGGAGGCGTGGCAACAACTGTCAAAATAAAAACGCTGGCTCATGCTGCAAAATTTGAAATGGAAAATAAAATCTGCCAGAACAGGACAACCACCCAAAAAGCATGAAGGATATACGTGCACATTTTTTGCCTTTTTGCGGGGAAGACACTTGACACTCTTTTGTATTTAGCCAGCCAGCCGACAGTTCACACCCCCTCGAAGGCACCCCACATTCGGCTTTCCACTGCAGCTGCACTTTTGTCTTGTTATTAGCAAAATTTACCAAAGCAAAGAAACGGGGGCTAAAATCGGATATTTAATGTTATTTTCATGTTTTTGTTTCCCCTCTGAGCTCTTGCCCCCTTGGATTGTACACGGAGAAAAAATTTTAGAACCTTTTAAAATGATTTTATAAAGTATTTATGAAGTTTATTAAATACTTTTACTTTTAATATTAATTTTGTTTAATTTATGATGAAATTAAAAGACAAAATAAATAGTTAGATTATTAATAATTTTAAAGTAAAATTTTAAAGTCGAAAAGATTGTTTGTATATTTTTTTAAAAATACTTACAATTTATTACATTTATTAAGAAATTAATACAATTATTTTCCCATCTGTTAACCTTAGAACCCAAATATTTTTTCCTGTGTATTGTCACCCTTCTGGCTTTGTCCTTTTGCCTGTTCCCGGCGCTTTCTGCGGTGTCACTTAGTCCACAGTAAGAGTTTTAGCACAAAACAAGAACAACGACGACACAACAAAATAAAAAAGAAAATACAAGGACAAGAAATATTCAATAATAGAAAACCCTAAATGCTAAAATCAACCCCTCGAAACAAACTCTGCCCTGAAGGGTGGTTTCAAGTTCTTCCGGAAATATGTAGCCAACAAATTTGACATTTGCTAAGCGTTTCTGCGAGGATCTGTGATTTATCAAAGGACCGAAATGAAGGCCCCCAGAGAGGGGCTAGAGGAATTATCTAGCTAAAGCACAATCAGCAGAGTCAGGAGGGGCGTCCACTTAATTAAAACTTAATTGTAAAGGACCCACGGTGGTTAAGCTCGGCCTGGGATAACTATGCAAAAAAGCATTTAATGACGGGGCCACATGCACAAACAATTTGCATTCTGCTAAAACTTTCTCAAAGCAACAAAGGCCGCCGAACATCAAAGGGTTAAAAAGTCAGGAAAGAGTGCTCCTGAGCCCGAGTCCCGAGTCCTCCTCTTTGCAAAAAATGTTGCAAAAGTGTGACAGCAAAACCGGGCTGCTTGCTGGTACAAAAAAAAAGAAGCACGTTTAAATGTCAATGATTTTAATGGGCGGACGCGCAAAAATCTTGAGCCAGTTTTGTGTTTATTACGTTGACAAAGCTCCCGAAGGGAAAAGCTCACAGGAGACCCAAGCAGAGGGTTCCCCCTTTCCCCATTTTCCCATTTTCCGCACCCCTTGCTTTTCAACCATTTGAACTCGCTGCGTTTGTAAGGTCATGGAACTTGTCTGCATTGACTTTGAGTGGAGTGAGAGTGGGCGTGGGTGTGGAAGGGAAAACCCCCCTTTTTGGTTGGGAAATAAAAACGTTGCCATTTGGCCTCTCTTTCGCTCTCAGCAGCTACCTGTCTCTCTCGCTTGGGAACCTACCGTGTCGACAAACTGTTTTCATTTTGCGCCGCTACGCGCTTTTTGATGCCGCCGCCAACAAGGCAAACAGTTGCTCCTGCTCCAGCTCCGGCTCCAGTGCAAGCTCCTCGCTTTTCACGGCGAGTTTTTCAATTGATTTTCGCGGTTTGCTTTTGCCAAGGCCACTGCTGGCGGGAGGAAAACTGTGCAAATGGGAGGTGGGTAGGACTGTTGCACCTGCTAGCCCTTCGAGTTTGTTGCTGCTGCTTCAACGCTTCTTTGTGTGCTGCATTTTGAGGGTTGGGAAAAGGGGATCCCCCAAAAAAAATATATAAAAAAAAGTCTGCAAAAAAAATGGAGGAAATTTCCTCCATAGAAAGTTTAAGTGCTTTGTGGTTGGCAAGTTTTTCCTTTTGACTTCTCTCCATGTTCCGCTTCTTATTCCGCCAACGATTTCGACTCGTTTTGTTCGATGCCGCTCTTTTTTTCGCGTACTTTGCCTTTGATTGATTGATTGGCCTCCATCGGGGCGATAAGTTATCGATTAGCATTCTCTCTTTTGACTCCAAAACGATGAAGGTTTATCGTTGCTGTCCGCGGTCATTGTTTGGTTAATTGCTCATCATCATTATCTTGAGTGGAGTCCCGGATTTACTTCCTTCGAGTTCAGAGTCTACGGTTAAGCTGTACTTGTAAATGATATTAGCTGTTAAATGTTTATGGCTCTATCAAGGGTTGGGTTGGGTTGGAAATGCTGATTTGGAAAGTTTTTATAGCACTTTTTTTGCTTTTCCTGGGAACCTTGTCTTTTTTAGGCTGTAAAGCTTAGGTTCTAAATAGCTTTCATTGATATGAAAAAGGTTTAAGGAAGTTTATAAAGTATTCAAAAATCCAAGAAAGTAATTGAATCTCAGTGCATATCTTATTATTCTTCGACTTTAAATGAGAGCATTCCTTATAGAGTCGACGTGATATGGCACCTTCCTGGAACCGCTCGCCTTGTGCGGTTTGTTTGTCTTGGGTGTTGACTGTACCTTGTGAGACTGCCAGCACTTGCTACTTATTTGCTCGTTGGTGTCGTCTGCCCGCTGTGTCTTCAGCTTGTTTGTTTAATTAAAACAGTCAGGTTGTAGTTGTCGTTGTGGTTGATGTTGCTGTGGCTGCTGTGCTACCAACTTTGGTAACAGCTTCCGCCCGACCAGGCGAGACGAGACGACCTCTTTAGTGCAGTGAAGCGCAGCCATTCACCGATCAGGGATCTCTCTCTAGACACACACATATTTGTATATGTGTGTATCTGCATTCTCGAGTCTTTAGCAAACATGGCCAGGAAAGTCAGAGCCAGATCTCTAAGCCATCTCAAGAGCTGGAGAGCTTGGACAAACATCGTTGAGACTTGCTGGCAGCGTGATTTTGTATAAATTCTCGCCGGCACAATGATTGGCAAAAATACATGGATTCGGTGCGAGTAATAATTTGTTACTCATAACGAGCTTGTAGCGTCTGAGCCGCACACGCTTGTTAACAATTAAATAAACAATATGAGTCTGCACTAAATATGAGCCAGAGAAACACCAAATCACTAAGCAAACATGGCCAAGAAGTCGATCGGCCAAAAAACAAACACTGGGAGAAGCAGAGAAACGTAGAATCCGAGAGACCCGTAGAGTCGATCCATTCGTCACCGCCACTTGAGACATTTTTCTCTATTAAAAACAATATTTATGCATTCTGGCTTTTTATATTTCTGCCCTCCACTCGAGAGAAGCACGTTTGCTATTATTTCCAGGCCATTTCCCATGAACACAATCCACCTATTAGCCGTAGTTGTTGGCCAGCAATCAGAACAGGGCCCGGGACTGTTCCTAAAGAGGACCCAAAGATCCCATGTACACTCTCTGGCCACTTGAGGCTTTAATAACAAGAGCAAGTGCCACGGTGGTTGGCTGGCTAAATGTGGAAGCAGTTGTGAACGTGGCTTTTCCATAACCAAACACATGTACATACGCCTGTTTTCCCTCTTTATTTTCATTTCGGTACGGTCCGGTTGGGTCCGGGTCTGCCATTTTAGTCACGTTCCCTGCATTTCAATATGATTTTCCTGCGTCGGACAAACCAATTAGACTTTTACCCCCGTTCCTTCCGTTCGGTGATTGTCGCATTGTTTTGGCTTAAGGCTAATTTTCACTCTCGGTTTTGGAGAAAATGTTACTCGACTTCCTGTCAAGCATTTAATTCGGGAAATGCTGTGTGACTCTAGCATTCTTTTGAGCAGTCTTTGCTTATATTTATTTCCAACTATTCAATTTCAAATTATGCCACTCCAACCTTGACGTATGACAAGCCACCGGATTCTTTGCCAGCTGAATTTGTCATCCGAGTAGGAGGCCATTGCGCAATCATCTCCACAGCCGATAGACGCCTCCATCTACTATATATACATACAACATATAGTATATACTCGCTGAATGCATTTGCTGTAATCGATAGCCGAGCAGTCGACTCACGCCTGGCATTGTTTCTCACGATCCGATTGCCGATTGCCTGCTGCTGCCCACATTTCGATATTGGATTTCAACGTTTATTTTTGGCGCTACCCTCGAGTTGTAATCACAACACTTGGGCTTGGGCCTGGGTCTGGGCTTTCGCCCCACGCTGTCCTAGAAACATTTTCCGTGGCGTATTTACTTAATTATTTTCAAGTGCTGGGCAAACATTTTAACACGAAAAATGTTTCACCGAGAGCAGCACTCGGCAACTTATTTTTCGGGGGGGTTGTTGGGATGATGGACGACGACTAACGCACACAAATGTTATTAATTAAAATGTCATTCATTCGGGAAAAACAATGAAAGGACTTTCTGTGAGCTGTGAGATGTGTAAAGTGCCAAGCGAGGGGAGAAACAGGACAACAACTATACTTTATTCGCAGCTGCCGTTGACAGTTTTTCCAAGGGCTTTAAAATCTTTAGACTTTAGACTCCCCGAGTCCGGACCACACGCAGCTGAGATCCCAAACTGAATAAAAAAAAAATGTGAAACCGAGACGAGATGCCCGCAAAAGCCACAAATATGTATGTCACTTGACACTTGCTTAAAACTGTATCTTGTAGATAAATTTCGTGACTTTGAGCACAGAAGCTGCTGGCGAGTAAATTGCCCTTCACTTGGCTCTGTCCAGCTGTCAATTTTTGGAGCGAGTATCTCCGGGTATCCTTTTCGGATCTTGGAGCATCTCGGATCTTGGAGCAGCTGCCGGTTGACTTGACCACAAACCGCTGGCATCGACATCAGCAGCTGCTGCCACACCGTACATAAAAAAAAAGGTGTCACCCATATATATAATGCTTACTTAGTAACGGGAATGGAAAGAGGGAAACCCGACTTGATGGGTGGCTTTGCAGCCTCCATTTTGAGTGCTCGGCAAGTGAGCAATTGTCTTGAATTAATTTCTGCCTCATCACATCCAATCCATCAGCGTTTCACACCCTTCTTCAGATGGAGAGCCAAAGCAAACACTTTCATCAAGCACACACTGAGAGAAAAGTGGGCTATTATTAATTATTAATAATTATAAGTAAAGGAAAGAATTATTTTGAACAAGTTATAAGCATTTTCCTGAAGGGTTAAGTAGGTTTTTTAAAATAATCTATAAACCTTTGCAGGGTATTATAATTTTAGTCCGAAGTTTAAAAGGCAATGGTGTAGAAAAGCTTTCTGAATTAAAATAATGCACTTGTTGCTTAGTTATGATGGCTTTTTGATTCGATGATCCATGATCCTTTGGCAAACTGCAAGGGCATACAAACTTAGGTTTCCCGAAATTAGTTTCCATTTTTGTTTAAATATATTCATAATATATCATTAATAACAGACCCAAGGTTTTATAGATTTTCTTTCTTGATTTTATAATTAAAAACCTCACACTCTTTAGAACCCTTTTCTTTCTGTGCACTTTAACCAAGCGCTTGCAGCCAGCATACGCCGTCAAATTTAATAAAAATCTGTGATTTTGATTGATGCGCCTCTTGGTCAGCAGCAGCAGTTCCAGAATGGGAATTGGACTCGGAATCAGTACCAGAATCATCAGCGGGGACAGCCCGGCAGCGTCAGCAAATATTGGCAGAAGGGTTGACATTTGTTGAGGAGGAGAAAGGGGAGGAAGAGGGGAAAAAGGAGGAGGAGGACGCTAGTAGTGACGCGGGGGTTGGAGTGCCGAGTGCTTGACATGTGACATGGACGTGTCGTCCAAGTGTCGCTGCGCTCAATTGAAACAAATGAAGCGCAAAAGTTCTCCGGAGAGAGAGACCCCAGAAACAGGAAAGAGCAGTTACCACTTGTCGCCGCTTCATCAGCGATCCACCATAAATGCTATTGCTAACTGCTCTGACGTCTGTTTGGAAAATCTAGAGTTGAAAAATCAGTTGATTTTCGGCAGTCAGGGAGTTGAAAGCTACAAATAATCTCAGATGTAGGGACTAAGAGCATTCTTTCTTTAAGAAACGAAATTCAGAATTAAAATTCCAACAAAATGTTGTATTTAAAATTAGAATTACACAGATTATTCTCTAGATTATTAAATGAAATTATAAGCTTTCAAATAACTAATTCATAAAATTTTCTTTTGTTTAATTTCAGCTAGGCCACGCCGTTCGTCGAGCGTTGACGATTTGACGCTGAGCTGTGTGTCTGGACGAAAGATAACTCGCTTCTCCGGCTCTCGAGGCGCCTCCACGCGGAGCGAGGTGCAAGCGCAGAGAAGTTCCGAAAGGTGGAACTCGGCACCACCACCACGGCACAACCCAAGGGGTTCACCCAAACAAAGAACTACACAAACACGCACAAAATGAGCCACAATCGACTGAAGGTCCTTGTACTCGCCCTCGTCCTGATCCTGACATCGTGCAGAGCGGACGGACCGCAGCACAGTCCCGACCATGGCCTAGGCATGGGCATGGGCATGGCCGGTCACGGCCTGGACGCGAGTCCGGCGCCTGGCTACGGAGTGCCGGCCATTCCTAAGGATCCCAATCTGCGGTGCGAGGAGATCACCATACCCATGTGCCGGGGCATCGGCTACAACATGACATCCTTTCCCAACGAAATGAACCACGAGACCCAGGACGAGGCCGGCCTGGAGGTCCACCAGTTCTGGCCCCTGGTGGAGATCAAGTGCTCGCCCGATCTCAAGTTCTTCCTGTGCAGCATGTACACGCCCATTTGCCTGGAGGACTACCACAAGCCCCTGCCCGTCTGCCGGAGTGTGTGCGAGCGAGCGCGCTCCGGTTGTGCGCCCATAATGCAGCAGTACAGCTTCGAGTGGCCGGAGCGCATGGCCTGCGAGCACCTGCCGCTCCACGGCGATCCCGACAACCTGTGCATGGAGCAGCCCTCCTACACGGAGGCGGGCAGCGGCGGCAGCTCTGGCGGCTCGGGAGGCTCTGGCAGCGGCTCGGGCTCAGGCGGAAAGCGAAAGCAAGGAGGAAGTGGCTCCGGAGGAAGCGGAGCCAGCGGCAGCGGTGGTTCCACCAGCAGCGCTAAGTGCCGCGGACGCAATTCAAAAAACTGCCAAAACCCCCAAGGAGAAAAGGCAAGCGGAAAAGAGTGCAGCTGCTCGTGCCGCTCCCCACTCATCTTCCTGGGGAAGGAGCAGCTCCTGCAGCAGCAGGCGCAGTCGCCAATGATGCATCATCCCCACCACTGGTACATGAACCTCACTGTCCAAAGGATCGCCGGCGTTCCAAACTGCGGCATACCGTGCAAGGGTCCGTTCTTCAGCAACGAAGAAAAGGACTTCGCCGGCCTCTGGATCGCTCTGTGGTCGGGTCTGTGCTTCTGCAGCACGCTCATGACCCTAACCACATTCATCATCGACACCGAAAGGTTTAAGTACCCGGAGCGGCCCATCGTCTTCCTCTCCGCCTGCTACTTCATGGTGGCCGTCGGCTACTTGTCCCGGAACTTCCTCCAGAACGAGGAAATTGCCTGCGATGGCCTGCTCCTGAGGGAGAGCTCTACGGGTCCGCACTCCTGCACCCTTGTCTTCCTGCTCACCTACTTCTTCGGCATGGCCTCCTCCATTTGGTGGGTCATCCTCAGCTTCACCTGGTTCCTGGCAGCCGGCCTGAAGTGGGGCAACGAGGCCATCACCAAGCACTCCCAGTACTTCCACCTGGCTGCCTGGCTCATCCCCACGGTGCAATCCGTGGCCGTGCTCCTGCTGTCCGCCGTGGACGGCGACCCCATTCTGGGCATCTGCTATGTGGGCAACCTCAATCCCGATCACCTGAAGACCTTCGTGCTGGCCCCGCTCTTCGTTTACCTGGTGATTGGAACCACCTTCCTGATGGCCGGCTTCGTGTCGCTGTTCAGGATTCGATCGGTGATCAAGCAGCAGGGCGGCGTTGGAGCCGGCGTCAAGGCCGACAAGCTGGAGAAGCTCATGATCAGGATTGGCATCTTCTCGGTGCTGTACACCGTCCCGGCCACCATTGTCATCGGCTGCTACCTGTACGAGGCGGCCTACTTCGAGGACTGGATCAAAGCTCTGGCCTGTCCCTGTGCCCAGGTGAAGGGACCCGGCAAGAAGCCCCTCTACTCCGTGCTGATGCTCAAGTACTTCATGGCCCTGGCCGTGGGCATCACCTCGGGTGTGTGGATCTGGTCCGGCAAGACCCTGGAGAGCTGGCGACGCTTCTGGAGGAGACTCTTTGGGGCGCCCGATCGTACGGGCGCCAATCAGGCGCTGATTAAGCAGCGTCCTCCCATCCCGCATCCCTATGCCGGATCCGGGATGGGCATGCCCGTGGGCTCGGCGGCGGGCTCGCTGTTGGCCACACCATACACCCAGGCGGGCGGCGCCTCGGTGGCCTCCACCAGCCACCACCACCTGCACCACCATGTTCTCAAGCAGCCGGCGGCCAGCCACGTATGACATGGAGAGTCGGGGGGAGCATCGACCATGGGCGGCGGCACCCTCGGCGGCGGTGGCGGCGGCAGCACCATTGGGGGCGGCACCCTAGGCGGCGGCAGCGTGCTGGGTCACGGCACGGCGATGAGCAGCAGCACGGTCGGCATGGGTCCCTGCCCTCCCCCCGGCACCTTGATGCACGGAGCCAACGGCGGCAACGGTGGCAATCCGGGCAATGTCTACGGCAACGGCAACGGCAATGGCGGCGTGGGCGGCCAAAATACAGCACCTGGGTCCGTGATCGATTCGCGGGCCGTCTCCGTGGTGGTGACGCTGCCGGGCGGCCCGGGTGCCCAGCATCCGGGCCAGGCGCTCAGCGACTACGGTCCCATATAGTTAATGGTACGCCCGGACACCGCGCACTGGGTCTCGACCAGCAGCTTCAGCCAGCTGTAGCCGCTGAAGGTGGTCGAATCGCACGCCCGGCCTCTGTCTCACTCGCACTCTTAGGCTCTCGCTCGCACTTACTTTCTCTCTCTCCATCTCTATCCGTCAGTCTGCATTTTCCCTAAATCTCTCTGTCTTTCTCTAGTTAGCAAAGGTTTGAAGAAATGCCATATTAATTCGTGTAGCCGTAGTTTGTTTATTAAGTGGAAAGCGCAACAAGGACCCTGTTTCTATAACCAATTTGAGATATATTTTAGGGATTTTGGGAAAGAAGGATTGAAAAAATATACATTTTGGAATTCCTGAGTATTAAATTTATAAAAGTTCTTAATAAAAATAAAAGTGTATTAGGATTGGTAGTAGAAACAGGGTTAAACCAAGGACCTTATAATAACAAGATGCATAGCGCCTCTCTTGTAAGGTTAACGAAGAGAGAGAAATCAAGCGTATGTATATGTGCGTACAGATCTAGAATGCTGCCATATTTTTCTCTGGCATTTTAACAAACTGTTAAGAAAGCTTGGAGACTTCTCTAAACCTTTCAATTGGCGCTACTCAACCTGTTATTACAAGTCCTTTGGTCAAAAAGAAAGCACAGATGTGGTAAACAACCATTCTGCATACAAGATTCTAGTCCAAAAAACCTTTGTCTTCAAAAGCAGTTGAGCAGAGCTTAGGCGTAGCGAGTCGGAGATTCTCCTCCAATATATGATAACATCCAGTCGCGTTTGTTCCACCTGCCATTTGCTATTTTCCTATTAACGAAAATAATTTAAAAAAACACACACACTTTTTTTTTTGTTTGTTATTTCCCTTCTACGAACACACTTTCCTCAACGAAATAGACTGAGAAACGCAAAACCAATTAAGTAACCGCCACGTAGAGAACTCGGGGGTAAAGTTAGGAGCGGAATCTGCCCACACTGCCAAGTCAGAGCCACGAGCCATATTTCGAAATTACAACTAACTTTTAATCAAACTAACTACACTATTAACCTTAACCTAAAGATAAACATTAAACATAACGAACGCAAGCAAACAACAAAAAAAAGAAAAAGAAAACAATAAATACAAAAAAAAAATGAAGGAAACACCTTAAATGCCCGTAGAAAGTTAGTTGCGATTTTAGGGTTGTCGCATTATCAAAGAGCAGGCGGCCAGTGTTGCCAGAAACCATTTGTAAATTATTTAACCTAACCTAAGGCATTATCGAACACTAGTTTTTGTAAATATTTTCCAATCGCGCCTAGTTTGTAGACGATTTTTTTGTTGAGAGATGAGGAGAACCGTGGAATTAATATAGTAACTTGCATTTCAGCATCAAAAGCAACTCTGCATTTAAGCTCAAACATTGAATTTAATTTTTACAAAAACCCAAAAAGCAAAATACTACCAAAACCCGTATTCCCCCTCTCCAAAACTAATA
Organism: Drosophila lini; assembly: GCA_018905715.1. Taxonomy (NCBI): domain Eukaryota; kingdom Metazoa; phylum Arthropoda; class Insecta; order Diptera; family Drosophilidae; genus Drosophila; species Drosophila lini. The sequence continues at coordinate 32,166 of JAEIIL010021013.1, forward strand.
TACGAATAAATAAAATTGCCAACTTTTGCAGCCAACGCAGGGCATTTTTTGCATTTATAAAAGCAGCAAAAGAAAAATTGTATAAAGTTAAAACATTTATATAAGAGTATTAAATTAAATGTAATCCTAGTTGTAAACGAAAACAAAAACAAAAACGGCAAACAAAGGAAACGAAATATCTATCAAGCATTAAAACTATTGTCTTTAAATTTAATATTTATATTACGTGGTAAAAGCAACAATTTAACTGTTGGCATTTCAAACCATTTCAATACGAAACAAAACAAAAGGACGAGCGAGGATGTTTGGAAGTATATATTATAAAGTATATGATATAGCTACAACTATGTGTGTAATGTTTTAAGCACCTATAACTACTTCTATAAACAGAATAAACAAAAATACGAAAAGCTGTAATAAAAACATTATAAAAATATTTATTTCTTATTTAATTTCTTATGGTTTCAACCTTTTGTTTTTATGCATGACAAGTAAGTACTTTTCGTTTGTTTATTTCGTGATTTTCCGTTGATTTGTAGCCCTTACAAGAGAGTCCCTCAAACACTTATACGTATCATTAAATCGAAGCTCTCCAAGCTAAGCAAGCAAAGCAGAAAGTAATACCAAAAACAGAGTAACATTTATTAGCAAATTTTTCTACACGACGTACAATGTTTAATATACACATTATACATGCGAACGCAACAAACCCCAAATCCAAATAATAATACAACCACTTACGCGTACTATTTGATGTTGTTAATAAGCTTAAACAAATATGCTAGCTAGTAGCCTTTAGTTTAGTTCCCTAAGCAGGTGTACGGGTCCCCGAAGGACCTCTGCACTTCTCCTTTAGTTCGTGGCGTACATAGCAAACGCTTTTATCTATACTTACAAAAAATATTAAAGGCTAACGAGTGTAACGAATATACGTAAATGGAAAAACCAAATGAAACGGTAATTGTAAAAATAATTAATGCAAATATAGTTCAGTTTAAGCGACTCGAAATATTTTCCGTTGATTTTTGTGATTGAGAATTCATTTACTAAATTGATGAACAGAAATTGATTGCAATTTGCGAATGTATACGATTTTTAATTTTAAAAAGAAAATATTTCATAGCGGAGTGGATTTTAGATTGATAGGTCAGGATAGAGGATAGAGCAGGATGGGAAGGCTGGACGGTGATTGATGGATTAGTGGAAGTTACACGGAAACCAGAAACTTGACGTCAAGCGTAGTTGTGAATTGTATTTTGTGAAATGTAATTTAATAACAAAATAAACAAAGCCCAAAGCAAATATATATACAATGCATATTTAAATGAATCGAACGTGCGCACAGAGGAACTGGCAACAGAATTCTTTAACGAAAATTCATGCCGACATTATTTTATTTACAAGGAAAATGCATTTTAAAGATAGAAATCAAAACAAAGCGAGGTAACGTTGTTGATTGTGAATCCACTTTTATGCACACATAAAAACATATAGCAGCAACATACAAGTCGAGAATCAAATGCGTTAACAACAACAACAGAATATACGAAAAGCAGCCGCAAAAACAATAATATTAAATACATTTGTAATTGAACAAGAAAAACCATTTAAAATAAAATTTAACAACATATAAAGTGGACTTTTCTTTGCCGGGGGTGGGGAGATTAGGCTAAGCAGAGCCTTGTCTCGGTTCCGGAAAGGTCAACACGTTATGTTTCGGCCAAAATGAATTAGTAAGGCTCGCCATATACTGTTGCATCTTTTGGGCTGAATTAACAGGCGGAAGTGCCAATCCATACCATACTTTTACGCTGAATTGAAACTCGGCACAAGTTGAAAGCAATAGTTCGTTTTTTTGCCCCTAGATGGCTTCTGGAAACACGAATTTTACATTTACTGCAGTGTAAAGTAAGCAGTGCGTAAGCAGTGTGGCCAAGTTAAGCAGTTAAAAAGCTGTTCGAAACTGCTTGCGCCAACCATGGCTGCAGTTTCGAACTGCTTGATAGAACTGCTTCGTCAAACTGCTTATTTTACACTGGGAAAATAAATATTTCAAAATAAATACACATCGAAAATATTTATATTAAATAAATATATTATTTATAATAATGCTAACAGAAAGCAGCAGAAGGTGGATTTACTCAAGTGCAAACGAAATTTTCACTCAATGACTTCGAGCTTGAGTTACTGACTAGCACAAAGCGGAAGATCGAATATGAGTTATGTTAATGGTTTGAGTCGATGCTCTAAGCAGTGCGATTTTTTGAGTTGTTGCTACAACAATAAAAACAATACTTTTACAACAATATCATTTTAACAACAACAAGCCAGATTATCTGTGAGATGAGTGAAAATGTTGGCATTGAAAATAATGTTTTGCACTCAATTCGGCTCTATCAATTTCCGAAGACCGTAAATAGCGAACAAAGAGCAGGAGTGCGAAGACCGTAGGTGATGAGCAGCTCTGAGCAATATCGTAATTTGAGTGAAAGCGAAGAAGAGCGAGCGCTGGAGGTACAATGGGTCGCGTACCTAAATTATTAAAATACGTTTACAAAAAAAAAAAAAAAAGGATTGTAAATGTACATTCAAGGCTTATTCTTTTTGTCATGGAAATTTAATAAGTCTTAGATCTGTCTCCATATGGAATAGAGACTATAAGTTGTAATACCCTTTGTATCGGTACCATATCGGTTATAAAAATTCTATCAACTCCTTCAATTTCCTAAGAAAAGCCACCACCTTCTATAAAAACAATCAGCGTTAAAATTTGCCCCCTCGAAACAAAATAACACAAATAAACAACGCGGTGAACTGGACTTGTTGCAACAGGTGCAACAGGTGAGATGTCCTAGCAACGCAGCGTAAACAGCGTAAAGGAGCTCAAGTTCAGCTGTTGCATTGGCAACGGGCGAGCGATGGAATGTTTAATCGATAGCCACCAACGGACAAGGACCACGCCATAACAAACAGCAAATTCCAAGAGCAGCCAGTTCCTCCAGCAATGTCGCGCTACAAAAAGTGATTGGTAAGCGGAAAACCCAGGCTAAACTGAGCTCGCAAGGATCGGGATCGGATCATGGGGAATACGGAGAGCAATGTGACCAGTGGGGTCAAAAAACAGGCGGGAGTCTCCACCCAGGCGCTCTACAAGTTCGTGAACCTCAAGGGCGGCGGCCTCCTGGTGGACATGATGAAGAGGGCTTGCCAGACGAAACAGTTTGCCGAGATAGATCACGCCATTAAGACCAAGGTGGAGCCCTTTCTGTACAACAAGGGCGCCGGGAGATACTTTCCCATTTCAAAGCTCGTCCTGCTACGGAACAGGGATCGACCCCGCACCCGCCAACTGCCAGAGATTCGGGCTCTGGAGAATCCCGATGATGACTTCAATATCCACGACTACTGCCCCGAGGTGTCCGAGGCCGAGTATATCTCCAATCCAAGTGCCTATCGATTTGTCTGCTGGGACTTAAATGTGAGTAAGCTGGGAAAATCATTGGGATTCATTGATAAAAATTAAAGAGAGGCCATGGGATGGGAAAGTGTTCAATATTATTTAGAGGAAAGTACTTGCATTTAGAAAAATAGTTAACAAATTTCCAGTCAAATTCATATTTAAAGGACAAATTCAATGTTAACCGGGGATAATTTTATGAAATGAAATTAATAAGCTCCTTACATTTTCAATCATTACAAATAGAGCAACATCCATATAATTATTAATTAATATCTGAAGAAAAGCTTATAAAACTGTTGACCAGATCAACCTTAAGCAAGTCTTAGCATTGCTTAAAAAATAGTTTACATGAATTTAAGAAACTTAAGAGAATTTTAAGCTATTAATTTACATTAATTTTCCCACATTTACATTCCATATTCTTATAAACTATCCCTCCTTTCAGATGCGCGGTGCTGTTGGTGAAACCATCCTCCATTTGTGCCTGTTGAACGCCTCCTCGCTGCACGCTGATCTTGCCAAGCGACTGCTCAAGTTCTATCCAAAACTCATTCTGGATATATACATGAGCGACGAGTACTACGGAGAAAGTGTCCTGCATATAGCCATAGTCAACGAGGATCCGGCTATGGTCAAGTATCTGCTAGATGCCAATGCAGATGTCCAAGAGCGGTAAATAATAATTAACAACCCTCTCTATTCATTTATTTAATTTAAAATTTATTTTCCTTCGTCCAGCTGTTGTGGCGCCTTTATGTCAGCGGAGGACACCAAGTTCTCCCGGACAGATTCACCAGATCACGAGTATGTGGCTCTTTGCCCCATGACCAACTACGATGGTTATGTCTATTGGGGAGAATACCCCCTGAGCTTCGCGGCCTGTCTTTCGCAGGAGGAGTGCTTCCGTTTGGTTTTGGCCCGCGGAGCCGACCCTGATTTCCAGGACACCAACGGCAACACCGTTCTCCATATGCTGGTCATCTACGAAAAGATAGAAATGTTTGATGTGGGCTACGAGGTGGGATCGAATATCCACGTGAAGAATATACAGAATCTCACGCCTCTTACCTTGGCGGCCAAACTGGGCCGAGTGGAGATGTTCTTCCATGTGATGAGCATCGAGAGGGAGATTTACTGGCAACTGGGAAGCATTACTTGCGCCGCTTATCCTCTGCTGATGATTGATACCATCAATGAGGAGACTGGGAATATCAACAAGGACTCTGTGCTTAATTTTGTGGTGTTTGGGGACAAGCTGGAGCATCTGGAGCTGCTCGACGGCGTGGTCATTGATCTGCTCAAGACCAAGTGGGACACGTTCTGCAAGTCGCGATTCTACAAGCAGTTCTACATGTTTGCCTTTTACTTTCTAATCTCGCTGTTCAGCTTTATCCTGCGACCAGGTCCAGACAACAAGGACGAGGAGGAGGAGGGGGCCAACAGCACCACGGTTAAAAATGATTTGTACAGGCAGAATGGCTCGGATTCTTTCCACCGTCAGACAAAAAGGGGATCTCTGAGTACAGAATACAGTAAGTAAAAGTTCTTGTTTTTATTAAATATTGTAAAAATATTAATATTAAATATAATATATTAATGTACCTCTTTTCAGAAACCTTTTGGCTTAACTTTACCGATTACTATGATCCCTCTGAGGTGGAGGTCCTGCCTGCCTGGTGGGAGAGCTATGCCCAGTGTCCCTTGATGAATCTGGAATCCGATTTGGCCAAGCTCAGAATTATGGCGGAGCTAATCAACTTTGTGGGAGCTATACTCTACCTTCTGGTGGCCCTGCGCGAGGCTCGTTTCTTGGGCTACAAAATGTTTATTGAGAATTTGGTAAGCTTATCCACTAATTTATTTTAAGAATTTTGTATTTAAATCTTTTCTAGATGACGGCTCCTTCGCGGGTTATGTTTCTGTTTTCGTGTGCCCTGATGATGACCATTCCCTGGCTGAGAGTGTCCTGCCTCACGGAGATCGATGACCATGTGACTGTTGTGATAATGCTAACCACTGCTCCGTATTTTCTGTTCTTCTGTCGGTGAGTTTTGTATTAAATTTATTATATTTCTATAAATTAATTTATAATAAAAAATATTAATCTATCCATCGCAGTGGCTTCAAAACCGTGGGTCCCTTCGTGGTGATGATATACCGCATGGTCATGGGAGATCTTCTCCGATTCGTCTCCATCTACTTGGTGTTTGTTTTGGGCTTCTCTCAGGCTTTTTACATAATTTTTCTGACCTTTGACAACCCATCGACACCAGAGGATCAGGATGCGGAATCCAATCCAATGCCCTCGCCCATGGAGTCAATAGTGGCCATGTTCCTGATGTCGCTCACCAACTTTGGAGACTACTACGGCGCTATGGTGTCCACCCAGCACGAGTACGAGGCAAAGATCCTGTTCTTCCTCTTCATGGTAATTGTGAGCGTGCTCCTGGTGAACATGTTGATTGCCATGATGGGAAACACCTACCAGAAGATTGCCGAGATTCGCAACGAGTGGCAGCGTCAGTGGGCTAGGATCGTCCTGGTGGTGGAGCGGAGTGTTCCACCCGCCGAGCGATTGAAGAACTTTATGCACTATAGTCAGCCAATGTCGGATGGACGAAGGGCCCTGGTTCTACGCCTCAACATGACTGTGGGTTTTTAATAAATTTTCTATACAATTTTTGTAAAAATAATGCTGCTTTTAGGACGAGGAGAAGGAGGAGATGAAGGAGGTGCAGGAGATGAAGCGCATCCACCAGCGATTCTCCAACAAAAGGCAGATGGAGCGGGAGGCTCGGGCTCGTCGTCGCCAGCAGGAGTACGAGAAGTTCTTTGGCGCCGCCCCCAAGTCGGATAGCTCCGAAAACAATAACTTTTAATGATCTACGTGTAACTAAAGAAGCCAGAGTCACTTAATTAGTTCAAGTTTTATTGAGCCTTGTTAAAATGTATTCGTTTTATGCAATAAATGAAGAGTCTACATGGCGTTTCACAACCAAAGCAAGGAGTAGATGTACTTGAACTATTTTTAAAATATATTTTTAAGCGCCAAATTGAGAACTTAAAAATTTGAAGCACTTGCCATTGACACATAATCGATGACATATTTAGGGAAACTCCAAAAATCTGTGGCACAAGTGTCGATGCATGCGAGTGACAGGACGCCCAAACAAACAAATATCAACATCAAATTCACTCAAAATAACATTTAACAAAATCAATGTGCTTAAAAAGTTTACCCCCAAAAAGAGGAAGGAAGGAAGGCTGGAAAAATGTACAACAAAAGCCTCGAACAATCATCCATTTTCCGGTGGGTACTGGGTAAATTTGCATTTCCGCTGGGAAATGGGAGCCATAACTCAACGACTCGCACACTTTCCCAGCTCTCATGTGCGTTGACAGTTCTAAATCAAAGAGCAAAAGAGTAAAGCACAAGTGCAAACAGAGCCCACAAAGGTCAAACTCAAACCCTCAACCCCTTACCGAAACCCAACCCCCTCAATCGGCAAAATAAATTGCAAACTCTGCTTTCTTTTGCACTTTGATTTGCATAAATAATTTACTTTAAACAAACTCTCGAGTATCGGCAAAAGAAAGCAAAGAAATTTCTGCCAAGAAAAAGGCAAACCTGAGAAAGTCGAATTTCCTTTGAGTTCACCTGGGAATGGACCATAATTCTTATTTGAATATTTGTTTAACCGTTTTTCACCTCCTCCCACAACCAATCCTCCAAGGGCTTCAACAAGGTTTTCTTTTCAAAATTTCGCAGAGTTTTTCTTAAAGAACTTGCCCGCCGAAACAATTACGGATAGTTAAGGCCAAATCACAGACGGCATTTAAAAGTCATTTGGCGAACGCCCCTCACAGAAATTGCGCTATAAACGATGTTGCTCAAGAATCATAAAGCAGAGCCCGTTTTCCGGGAAACCTACGATGTGAAAAACTGTCCGTTGGCATTACCATTTCGCATTTTCCTCGTCCCATTACCTTTCAGCGCTTTTATTGTTATTGTTTTACAATGTTTGTGTGTGTCCGAGGGCGTAATTAAACAGCTTTCTCAGCCTTTTTTTATGGCGGGAAATTTCTCAAGTCGAGTGGACAAACAAAATAAATATCGCAGGGTTGTAAAGCGTTATTACTTTAGTTTAGAGAGTATTTAAGGTAGTTAAATAAATAAATATTTTGGAGAGATGAAGGTGTTGCTAAAAGTATATAGAATAGTAAGATTTAAGTAATACTTTACTGTGAGTATAATAAAAGTAAAAGTAGTATTTTCATTAAGACAATTCTTCAGGAGTTCCAAAGTAATTAGGAGAGTATAAAAAATACTCAAAGCATTTACTTCAATTCATCACTCAGTGTAATCTGGCAAAAATATTTACATTCAACAATTAGGGGAAGTAGGCGTTGACTCCGCTCTGTGGGCGTGCCCACACCATTGACAGCTGCTGGTGAGGCTGCCGTCCAAAACATGTGATTACGCAACGAACTCGACACCTAGAACGCAGACTCAGACTTCGAGGTGTGTAATTACATGGCCAGGACACAATGCAAAGCCAATCGCCAGCGCTGGGAACATACTTTCTGGCCACACTGTGACACATTCAAATGGTAATTGTCCGCCAACAAAAAAAACGGGGTGACTGAGTGTGTGTGGGGCCAAGCTAAACCCCTTTTGTTGTGATCACGAGGGGTGGGATACCATATCATTAACGCCACACCAAGGGAAAACATATTTTTCTTGGCTTGCAACTTGGCTGAGAACTTTTGCACAGATCGCAGGAGAAACGAGAGTCCCGATCGCAGCGGGCACTAAATTGCTCTATTCAAACTCAATTAAAGTCAAGCTGAGAGAGCTCCGATTGTGAGTGATCCCTGCCCTTTAACACTTTCGGATGCCGTTTTAACCCCCTCCGTCTGCCTCCTCCTCCGTCTCCCAACAAAGGCGGCTGCTAAACGCTTCCGGTGCAGGGAGAGAGAGAGAGCTGAGGGATCCTTCCCAGTTCACCAGGGTCGATCCCGATCCCTTTACCGATCCCACGCATTATCCAACAACGCTCCCATTGATGTCAATCACTGATATCCAACAATGCAAGGTGTCGGCTCTTTGTGCCCTCTTATCTGTATCTCTTCCTTTCAGCCTTCAGAATCGAGACTCCTTCATCTTTTCTTTTCGGGCTTTGTGTTGCTGCTACAATTGCAATTACGTAATCGTTATCGTGATGTGCAAATCGATAAACGGATGTTGTTCGTTTGGAGTCCCCATTAGACTCCATCTTTATTGGCCCAGACTGGTCGCATAAAAGTTGTTTGATTAATTCAAATGGCCGCCACTTGCCGCGAATCTTTTCTGTTTGCCAACTCATAAAGCGCAACTTTTACGGCTCAAACAGATGGCTCCGGGGTGGGTCATAAAGACGTGATAAACTGGATTCGAAAAGGACATTTCAAGTTTGTGGCATTGAAAGAAGTTTCTTGGGAGGGAAAATCTTTGCTCATAGTTATTGGTATGCTTGTAGAAAGCTCACTTTATATATTATATCATTTATATAGTAAAATAATAATAATGTATCTTTTATAAGTTTATTTAGAAGCTTAAAATGTTTAGAGAGTATTACTTTGAAGACACCTTAAAATTGTCTTTAATTTCGCTTAAATATTTCTGTAAATATATACATGACACTGAACCAAAAAAAAAAATATATTTAAAAATCGAAATATATTTTCTAAATCAAGCTTACTCGTCACATATGTAAACTCACCTTTAATGTATTGATCTAATCCTCATTCACATCTTCCCCATCGCTTCAATAAAACTTCTCGATTTGATTGAAAACCACTTGAAAGCTCAATGGAAGGGAGAGGAGGCTGGAGCGGAAAGGAAAATAAAAACAAAATTCGAGCAGAAAAAACCGCAAAGTTTTAATTGAATTTACTGAACAACATAATGTTTTGCCACTTGAGTCTCGCGGGAGGACGCTAAGCAAACAATCAACAACGGCGGCCACAAAAACGTTGACGGCGACGCCGGCAAGTCTGAATGACTGACTGACTGATTGACGGCCAGATTGAATGGGATGGGGGCCGAGATGTGGGCGGGGCGGTCTTGGTCTAGATATGCATACACACTCGGAGCGAGAATTCAATTCGCCAAATCAAATCACTTGAGTGAAAATGTTGCATTCATCCAAAGGAAATACATAGAAAAATACACAAATAAATGGATGGAAAAATGGGGGCGGTGGTGTCAAGGTGTCTTTGAATTGCTTAAAGGGCGCCTTTGATCTCTGCCAGCATTAAACGCGCTCAATCAAACCCTTTGACTTTGAGGGAAACCATTTGCCAAATGACTAAAATTAATTACGCGAAGAAGCCACAGGAAAATAAAGCGAACCAAAGAGCAGGTGAACACCAAAGGATAATTGAAATGGGACTTTGAAAAGCAGCTAGGCGATGGTTTTATTAAAGCAAGATTGCTGGGTACAAAATTATGAAAATATATTTTAGGTCAGGTAAAAAGTTAGGCAACTAAACTCGCCTGTTAAGAGTAAGCCTTTTATTAGGAAAAATAAACAATTAAATAAGGGTTTAAAAATATAAATCCTTAGCCAGAAATCGAATTATAATATCGTGAAAGAAGTATTTAAATTTATATATTTATTCATAATTTTATAACATAATTGTTGCGAAATTTAAATCTTAAAATAATTATAACTAATTAAAAAAAGCGTCAATTTCAATTCGAAAAGCTTTTCTGTGCTAGTTTCTTTCAGGTTACCAAATCTGCATACTGAATTTTAAATTTCAAGAGATTCAAATTTTTGTCAACTTTTGACAATTTTAATGAAAAATGGAAAAATGGCCAAAAAATAGATTTCCTCCGGACATGGCTAGAAAGATTCGCCTGTTGATGCTGATCAAGAATATATACGATTTAAAGGGTCGGAAATGACTCCTTCACTGAATAAAGTCATAATTTCCTTTAAGAAAACCGAAAATATTCAAATTCATTAAATAAATATTTTCCATATATTTTTGAGACAAATTTTTAACTATTTTATTTGAAAAAGCATTAAAAATATCCTTGATTACTTTAAAAATCGCTAACAAAAACCGAGAAGGCGTACCCCATCAAGGCACAAGATTGCAAGCTGTCAAAACGATTCGCAGCGTCACATCCTGTGGGGTGGGAAAACTGCCTTTGACAGCCTCCCCCACCTCCCATTCAGGTGGAGTGGACCTCATTTGGCTGCGGTTTCACTGAAAACACGCCCACCTCGCCCCTGAAAACGTTGGTGTTTTATTTTTTGCCCTCGGGCCACAAAGGCCAAAATTTGGACACAAATTTTGGATTTTTCGGCAGCTAATCCAGGGAATCCAGCTGTACCCAGGCTCGGCAAGACCGTTCCAACTGTGCTTGTTGGTCGTAAACACACACCGTGGGATTCGGCACGCCGGCCCGGAAGGAAACTCACCTCTTCTCCATTCGGTTCCAGAATCCTAGGCACTCCACACCGCTGGCCCGGTCGGGACCCACTTGAGCAGAAGTCGCCTCGAGTGGGCACTTTGACGGCGACGATTTGCTCGGAGAGGAGCGACAACAAAAATTAAGGATACACTGGGGGAAAATGGCATTGAAATTGTGGAAATTAAGGATTTAATTAAAGAAAAACTCCCACGTATAAGAAATCTGATATACAGCCATAAAAAAAATATTTTATGCAGTAAATTTATTTCAAGGATAACCTTTACACTCCTTATTCTTCAGTGCATCGAGGCTCTTATTATTATAATTGTACTTGCCCCCTCCCTTTGAAGGCAACCCCTAAAATCGCAAGGAGAAAAATATGCAAAAAGAATGGAAATGAAATGAAATATGAAAACGAAGGCATAAAGAAATTTGACTCAAGGATCGCGGCGGTTCGTTAAGTGGCTCGTTTCGATTACAAAACGAGTGAAAAAGGCCTCGGGAGGGACAAGAGATCCCAGGCAGAGTCGTAAGTTAACCCCACCGGGCCGCCACTCGAACTTCGTTTAAGAAATTAACATCGTTTAGTCCAAGTGGCATCGACGAGGAAGGGCCAAGAACAATGGTGGCCCAGAAGGCGGCGGAGGAGGTGGGGTGAATGTGTGAAGGTTCCTCGGTTAATCTGTTATGACATCTAGGACCTGGAACCGCAATGGTCTCTAATCGAGCATGGATTATGAGTGGCCATCGAAGACCTACGCTCTGACAGCTCCGACAATTGGATTTGCCTTTGCATTTTCCCACATTCATCCAGGGCTGGACTTACACATGTTTTTCACAGCAATTATCCTTTGGGCAAACACCGCAAGTTGCTCGTTGAATTGTTTTTCCTGGGATGATATTGCGAAATATTATCAGTTTTGTGCAACAATAGATGACCCCGGAAATAGTGTTCTGTACAAATCGGTAAACAACGAGATTGTTTCCTCGAGTTTTTCTGAATCGGGACAGGACACAATGGGTGCACAGAACGGATACAAAAGTTATAGGGATTGTGCAACAGCCATGACACTACGAGAACCGGTTTGCATCAGGTGAAGCCGAAACGGAAGTCGACGGCACATGTGGGCGTCCTTATTTCTCGGGAGTCCTGTATGGTCTTTTCCGTTGAAGAATGGCCCGTTTTGTTCTTATAATGATCTGAGCTTGGGATGAGCTGAGAGGCGAAATTCCTGGGACAATTCTGGCCATTTATTGTCACAAATCACGCCCGGTTCCGAAAAAGGAACTCGCAGGAAAAATTATATTGTAATCCAATTTTTTTCTATCCCTAGCAGTTTTATTATCCCTAGCAGGACCCAGAACAGCCCACCCAAAATCTCCCCCCTCAAACGGACATCAAACGATAAAAGCACCATAATTTTTCATTTTTCCAACCCAAAACGAAGCGCAGCAGAAATGCAGAAGAAAGGCAGGGAAATTCGTGAGCATGCCAAAAATGCTCTTAACTGCAATGACATGTGAAAAGCGCCAAAATCCGTGAGGCAATCAAATGGACACGTACAGCGGCAGCTAAAGGAAATCAAAGGGAAAATCTGGTGGGTGGAAAATGGAAATGCAAAATGTACAATGGCCGAGCGTAAAAACGTGAGAAAATCCAGATAAAACGATTCAGTTTCCATCTGCCGACGCCAGGTGTGAGACGAATGATATAACTAGAATATAACTCTAAATGAGGGTAAATCGAGTATAACTTGCAAAAATGATACATGCATATTCCGTATTAATAATTGAACAATTCAATCAGCCGAACAAAGATTGGAATGTAACCTCATTTGGCTTTTATGTTCGTTTCATTTTTGTCATTATCATTGATGCTCGCCATTCTGGGCATTGTTAAGCCGCACATTTGCACGATTGTTCCTGAATTTAATTAAAAAAATATATATAAAAAATTATATTTGCGGAGAACAAAAAGAATATACAAAAACCAGCTCCCCAAATGACAATTGAGTGACAACAACAATAACGATCAACAATCGAAGGCAACAACAATGCAGGAACAAATAATGAAACGTGAGTCTCTCTCTCTGTTTCTCTACAGAGAATCAGAGAAACGCGACTGAGAATGGGTTGAGCTGGGGTTAAGCGGGACAGCCAGCGAGGGTGGTTTCGGAGACAGGATAATGGTTAATATTGTTTTCGGATAATAGTAATCACAGCAACAACTTGACTTAACTCTCACCTGTCACCAGGTGATAAAATTAAAATTGTGATTTGCGATTGCAGTTTATAGAATGAAAAATTATGTTAAAGGCAAGTAGCCTTATACTTAAATATAAATAAATTAAGTGTTCATATGAATTAAGAACGTTTTGTATAATTTAAAAGCATTTAGAACATGCTAATGAGATAAGATTAACCAAAGATTGCTTGTAGATTTTAAAATTATAAATATAACACAAGTCACAAGAAACACAGAAAATATATTACCATATATATTGCTAAATAAAATCTAGTTCAGAAAAACCGAGGCTCTAAACTCTAGGAATTTGCAATGAGATCACGAAAATCTATCATAATTAAGCCAAAAATTAATTTCTATTAATTTAAAAAGTTTTTCTATGTTTTTATTGGGCTAACAAACCAACACATCGAAAATAATAATATTCCCCATGGACTAGTCAAATTTGTATAAAATACTGCGAACTATGATCCTTTTATAAATGTATAATTTATAATTATAATATAAAATAACGGAGATAAATCTATATTTTCTACTATGCTATCTAATATCCGGAACATGAACAAATTTTTCACTTCCTTACAGTTTTAAAAAATCATTTAATAAGTTCGAAAACTCTCGGATAAAACTCTCTCTTGGACCAAGTGAATAATAAATTATTTGGGGTTTTTAATTCCGAGCTATACATTTAAAGAATATTTTAACATATATTATTAAAGAAAGCATCAACCACAGACAAATGGTGACATATTATGACGCTTGAAATATACATATTTGTTAATGTAAAATACAATACATTTCACTGAAAATGGAAAATAGGGCCTCAGATTCAGAAAAATCTTAAATGGCATACATGTCTCAGAAAGCAAAAGCCGCTATATGTATGTATATTTTCGTGGATTTATCTCACTCCCAGCGCTATTATCACTCACTTAGTGTCCTCGTCTGCTAAGTGAAATGCTGAATACTTAGAAAGGAAATGTGGCCCGAGCAAAACTTTTTCCATTACACAACGTACAACAGTTTTTTCTTTCATTATTATTTCAGTCTCGTTGTTGTTGCTATTGTCCTTTCGTCCTCTTTCTTTTTTTTTGGGCGAAAGCAGACACAAAGGAACGTTGAGAACGCTGAAAGCTTTTTATGCTCTTACGCTATGTATGGGCCAGGTATAAGAGCTTTGTAAATGCAATTGGAAATTGCACTAAGCTCTGCGTGCTAGTGTGCGTGTGTGAGCGTGTGGGTGGGAGAAAGAGAAAGGAGAAAGGAGAATGTGTGGGACTAGCTTTGGTTTTAAGGTTATGGTGATTTTTCGGAATAAAACTGAGAACTAAGAATTTTCTATTTTAATTTTCAAAGATTTATTTAATTAGATATTAAAAAAAAAATGTTTATTAAATAATTCAAAATACAATGTAGATTTGCATTATATTTATTAATGGTTTTTGTGTCGTTTATTTTAAATAAAAGAGGCCAAAAGGCTTTTGTAATCAAGCTCCCCTGAGCTCTGTACGTGCATCTGGGTGAAGATTCGCCTCACTTCCACTCTTTCTTTATTCCCGCTCGCTTTTCTATGGCCAAATAAGTAAATAATTGCAGTAATATCCTTTTTGGAGCGGCCAGGAAGAAGTGAAAAAAAGGGAACGGAAAAGAATAGCGAAGAATGGCGGGCGAAATGAAAGAATGCGAGAATGGAGAGCGGGGCGAGAGAATGGAAAGCGTGTTTCCATGTCCTTTTCACAAACTAAAAAGTCCTTTCAGACACACACACACACACCCAGGCCGAGTAACACGCGCACAGTTCACATAGAGAGTATATAGCCTAACACAGACACCCACAATGGACAAAAATTCACACCAAGCGCCCATTGTGATTGGCCCAACACACACACTGGCACTCACACACTCACGGGGAGGCAGACTCGCTCTCCCTCTCTCGCCCGCTATCAGTCTCTCTTTCTGGCCGCATGCAAGTTGCGGAAGTGCAACGTCGCTGTGCAAAACAATAACGGAAATTGTGTGCCCACTGTGCGAAAATCAATGTGCTCCCAGGCTCCCGCTCACTTTCCCTCTCTCTCTTGCTCGCTGGCGATCCTGGAATGAGAGCGGCAACAAGGACGACGCCGGGGAGAGAGCACTAAATCGAACAACACGAAGCAGAGCCGAACGGCTGCCTGGCTTTTGGCTCTATTCAGCTCTTCTATTGAACACACCCTCAATGCGAACAACTATAACCGAAATAAAGGAGCCAATGGAACAAAGCCAACAACCGGGCTCGAACAATGGCCCAGACCAAAGAGAGAAGGAACGATGGTTGACGGCGGCGCAGCTCTCTCCCAGGTAGCAGCCCCAGCATCCGTCCCGCTCTGGCGCTCAAGCCTTACCTGGCAGGGGTATGCTCCGAAGAGAGAGTCTGGATTTGGCTCCGGTCGTGTCGGTCTCAATTGAGCGGCATTCGAATCATTCAGAAAATAACCGTTGAGCTGAGCAGAAGCACTAGCAAGAGCGCAAGCAAGGCAAAGACAGTTGAACAGAGAATACAACAGCGGACATAGCGATAAGGCCAGTTACGCGAGACTAAGATACAAAGATATAAAGATACAAAGATACAGAACTGCAGAACCACAGACATTGTGAGCCAAGTGAAGTGCATTTAACCAAGTGAATCCCGCATAGAAAGTGTTTCGAGCCGCAGCCATGGCCACTTTATCCACACACCCGAACTACGGCTTCCATTTGGGCCAGGCCCAAGGTCTGGATCTGCCCGCACCGGGCGACTACGCTCCCCAGGGCCAGCTGCAGCTCAGTCCCGGCATGGACATGGACATAAAGCGCGTGCTGCACTACTCCCAGAGCCTGGCGGCCATGGGCGGATCGCCCGGCGGCAGCAACGTCGGATCCAACATGGGCCACCACATGTCATCCGGCCACATGGGCTCTCACCACATGCACCAGGCGGTGTCCGCCCAGCAGACTCTCTCGCCGAACAGCTCCATCGGCTCTGCCGGGAGTCTTGGCAGCCAGAGCAGCCTGGGCAGCAACTCCGGCTCCGGAGCCGGCCACCAGTCCGCCGGAATGCACAGCCTGGCCACCTCGCCCGGCCAGGAGGGTCACATCAAGCGTCCGATGAACGCGTTCATGGTGTGGTCCCGTCTTCAGCGCCGCCAGATCGCCAAGGACAATCCCAAGATGCACAACTCGGAGATCTCGAAGCGTCTGGGCGCGGAGTGGAAGCTGCTGGCAGAGTCCGAGAAGCGGCCTTTCATCGACGAGGCCAAGCGCCTGAGGGCACTGCACATGAAGGAGCATCCGGACTACAAGTACCGCCCGCGTCGCAAGCCCAAGAACCCACTCACAGCCGGACCCCAGGGAGGCCTTCAGATGCAGGGACAGCAGATGATGGGCCAGCAAAAGCTGGGCGCGGGAGCAGGAGCCGGCGCCGGGGGCTACAATCCGTTCCACCAGTTGCCGCCCTACTTTGCGCCCTCGCACCACCTGGACCAGCCGTACCCGGTGCCATACTTTGGCGGCTTCGATCCCTTGGCCCTGTCCAAGCTCCACCAGTCACAGGCGGCGGCAGCGGCGGCGGTGAACAACCATAACAACAGTCACAGCCACAAGGTGCTGGAGGCCCAGGGTCAGGCTCCGCCCCAGCTACCGCCCACCTCGCTGAGCAGCTTCTACTCGGGCATCTACTCCGGAATCTCGGCGCCCTCTCTGTACGCCGCCCACTCCGCCAACGCCGCCGGACTGTACACATCCTCGTCGACGTCCTCCCCGGGCTCCTCGCCCGGCACCATAACGCCCAACGGCATGGACGGCTCCATGGACAGCGCCCTGAGGAGACCGGTCCCGGTGCTCTATTAGGGCCAGCTCCGTTAGGGTAGAGTACAGAGTAGAGTACAATTGTTGAAGCATTCCCAAAGTGATCCACTGGTTTTAAATCTTCAAAAGCTCTAAGTAAGCCAATCCTCCAAGCACGTTACTCCGCTTAATCCTAGTACAATCTTCGCGCACTCCAGATCTAGGGAATAAGTCAGACACACGCATCATTCCTAACCAATATACAAACTAAAACTATAATTTATTTTGCGCACTCACTGGATTTAAGGCAGCACAACAGAAAAAAGTAATTGTAAATTAATTTTATTTAGTTTTAAGCATTAAGAGAGCGCCCCCTCCTTGTTGTTTTTTTCGTATCAGCACCAACTTAAAACGTAGCTTCTAGTTTTAAAGTCTAACCCTCTCAAATTGTAAATATCCCAGCAAATTTCGTTATAGTCTCAGTGTAGCCCGAAACGTGAGGAAAAGAACGTACATCAATGTATTATTGTATTATTAATTGTATTAAAAGTAAACGTTATCATCTAAGCAACAAAAAATGGTTTATGAACAGCCAACACAAAGCAAAGACATTTAAAAATGAATAAAAAAACAAAATTATCTCAGAAAAACCAAATTTGAAAATGAGTCTTATGATTTAAAATTCTTTACAGGTTTCTTGGGATATCTGGATCTACAAAGTAAGTATTCTCATTATTGTTATGTGGATAAAAATATATATTCTTCGACGATTCAAGGATACACAAAACATTCACTTTATTCTTGAAGAATATCAACAGTTAATGAAATATATTTTACATTTAAATATGTAATTTCTATTTTGTAAAGGTCTAAATAACTACCCATGGATATTTAGAATGCTCTTCTCTTCTCTGCTCTTTTCGAGTTTTGATTTTCAGAAACGTGTGTTTATAATTGGATTATCATGTTAGGCTATTTTATTTTCCTCATTTCATAATTTCCATAAAACTCTGAACCAAATTAGTTTATGTTCTCCAATCACATCAGGAGTGTCTACAAAAATTCATTATCAATTTGAATATTCATTAGGCCATTAACATAATATTCTCAACTCGATTGAGTGAGTCATTCGGATAAGCTTTTAAAAGGCACTTATGCCATCATCAACTTAATGCGAATGACTTTTCACCTTTTTGCTGAGTTCGGATCTTAGCCTGAATTCCTCTCCTTTTACTGAACAAATTAACCTTGTCCCAGGGTTTCTTCGCTATTATTTTACGCATATTTTTTATTTGGTTAGCCTACACCCGCTGGGAGTTAAAGAAAAAACTAAATTTGATTTGCCATTATACAACTATTTGCCGTTGTGTATTAATTTCTATTGATTAATGCGCTGTTTATTTTGCGCCTCCAAGACAGAATTCGATAGTCTGAACAAAGGGTCGTCTCTCCGATCTACGGATGGGGGTCGCATTGTGTGTGTTTCTTTTTTGGAGCAACGGGGGGCCCTCTAAGACCTCACTATCCGGAGTGTAACAGAATCCCCTGGCGAAAGAAATCAACGCGTGTTTTTCCGTTTTGATTTTTGGCTTCTTCTCGTAATAATAATAAGAATAATTGCGGTCATTAATAAATCCACTTGCATTGTCTTCCCGCGATCTCCAGCTCTTGATGGTTTCTATTCACCTTGCCCTTCCACTACCCCCCTCCCTTCCCATCCCACAGTGTATGTCAAATGTGTTAAAATATCAAATATTGATTATTGTTGTTATTATGCGTATTGTTGATATTGGTCGTTTTGTTGTTTGGCTTTGTTGCTGCTGTTGTTGTTGCCGTGTTTCTTCGTTCCTCATTCGATATCTACATTTCACAAATATTTACCCAGCATTGACGTGATACTGAATAATTATATAAAGATTGGATTCTTTGGGCTTTGCTCTGCCCCAACAGTTTCTGGCTGAAGCTGAAAATGGGTTAGTTGATACAAGGAGATGAGAGGGAGAATGGTTCTAGCCAGTCTTAGTTGATAAATAATATTAAAATAAATTGGAAACCATAATTACTTCAATTCTATGATCTTGTTAATTATTATATTATAATTTCAGATATTAGTTGATAAATGATAAATGATTCCAATAAAGCGAGAACTATAAATATTATTAAAATTAATTATATTATATTTTCCACGCAGAGAAAGGTAATTTCTGACCCTATGAAGTGCATTTATTTTGTATCAGCATCATCTCCCAATTCGATCTAGCTCTCTTTATCTATCTACCCTTTAGAACCCTTAAATAAATGTATTCTATAAATTTTCTATATTTTCTATATTTATATATAAAAATTTGTTAGATAAATCAAAGCTTACAAACCATAACTAAGTCAAAAGAGCACCAAATTCAATTCGGAAAGCTTTTATATGCTAGTTTTTTCTAGCTTAATAAATCAACATATTAA